>RJWJ010000815.1:0-96050 GCA_004363605.1 Indri indri | reverse complement strand
GAGAGAGTGAGACTTTGTCTCAAAAAAAAAAAAAAGACTGCCTAGATGAATTCGAGACTGCCCACATAATTTTACTCACCAAGTTTTGTCCTGTTTAAATGTCAGCATATCACATTCAATAAACAAATATTCTTTGAGCACCTTTTCTGTGCAAAGTTCTGGACCAGGAACTGAAAGGGGATATCAGAATGATTAGTTAAACCCTCAAACAGCTTAATAGCAGTACTTCTCAAAATGAACCATGGAACCCTGAGGGTCCCTGAGATTCTTTTCAAGGGATCAATGAGGTCAAAACTATTTCATAATAATTAAGATGCTGTTTGCCTTTTTTCAGTGTTTTTATATTTATACTCAGGATGCAACAGCAATGGTGGGGTAAAACTACTGACACTTAGCACAACTTAAGGTAATGGCACAAAACTGTACTAGTAGTTATTAACATTCTTCACCTTCACATGCTCACAGTAAAAGGGGGGGGGAATTTTATTTAAGAATGTGCTTGATGAAAGAGTAAAAAATATTAATTTTATTAAATCTTCGCATTTTAGTTCATGTCTTTTTACTATTCTGTGTAACGAACAGAAAGTATGCACTTCTGTTGCATTTGGAAGTGTAATGCCTGTCTTGGCAAGCACATATACCATGCTTTGTGTTGCAAGTTGAACTGGCGACTTTTTTTCACAATACCATTTTTACTTGAGAAAGTAATTGATAAACTATATGGTTATTCAAATCTGGATATTTGAGAGACATTTGCTCAAGAAGTAAAAGTGAGCCTATCACTTCAAGGAAAACAACAGATGATATTTGTTGCCAATGATGAAATTTGATGTTTCAAATGATAATCAGAATTTTAAAAAACTTGTATCTGCCACAGTGAGCTTGATAGTTTTCAATTACTTAAAAGTCTTTTCTGATCAGATCAGTGATGATGTTAAGGAATGTGATTTTTGTGTCAGTATTTGGAAGATCTGCATAACTGGGTGAATTATACAGTTAAAAAGATCCATTCAAAGTACATGATAAATCAAAAGATTTTAACACAACAGAGTACAATTATGGCTTCAGATAATACATTGAAATTCACCTTTAAGAAACTACCACTGCTAAGTTTTAGTATAACATCAAAGAACATCCACAATTATCTGTAAAGGCTCTTAAAATACTCTTCCCTCTTCCAACTATATATCTGGTATGAGACCAGATCTTCTTTAACCAAAGCAATAAATATGCTGCAGCAGACTGAGGCAAAAGCAAATGTGAGAATCCAGCTGTCTTCTCTTAAGCCAGACATTAAAGAGATTTGCAAACACTGAAAAATACCACTCTTCTTACTAAATTGTCTTTTGTGTTCGAAAATATAATTATTTTTCATAAGAATACATCTTTTTAACTGGTAGTGGGTTTGCTATGATTATTTTAAATTAATAAACATTATAAAAATTTTCCCAGTTTTAGTTTCTGATATAGTAAATATTAAAAGTTATAATACATATAAACGAAAGCTCTTTGCAGTTCCCAGTAACTTTTAAGACAGTAAAAGGGTCTCAAAGACCAAAGATTAAGAACCACTGGCTTATCATGTAAGAGAGAAAGAAAACCACAAAAAATAACCCAAGGTAGAATGTGATGACTGTCATAGCCTTTCCATTCCTGGCATTCAGCTCTTCCTAAACTAGACCTGTGCTCCTTACCAGGCTCTTGAAATAATTTATTTAGCACTGCTGTCAATATAATCAAAATGAGTAAGTTATTTAGCAAGCATGAAAAGGGCCCAAGCTAATGTGTTAAACAAATTTCAATTGATGCATTTTTCTTTACTGGTTTTGTAAATAAGTGACCTAAATTAAAATTGGTTTTTATTTCCTTGTTATAAACTGAGTGACACTATAAAGACAATTCTTTCACAAAGGATTGATTGATTGATTGATTGGCAGGGTCTCTCTCTGTTACCCGGGCTACAGTGCAGTGGCATCATCTTAGCTCACTGGAACCTCAAACTCCTGGACTCAAGCAATCCTCCTGCCTCAGCCTCTTGAGTAGCTGGGACTACAGGTGTGCATCACCACAGCTGGCTAATTTTTAAAAATTTTTTGTAGAGATGGGGTCTCACTATGTTGTCCAGGCTGGTCTCAAACTCCTGACTTCAAGTGATCCTCCCGCCTCAGCCTCCCAAAGTGCTAGGATTACAGACATGAGCCACCACACCTGGCCAGGACTATATAATAGTCAACTCTCTAGGAAATGCATCCCACACAACCAGATTAGCAAGGGAAAGCTATGGAATTTGGCTCGCTGTCTCTCAACACTAGGGCAAAAAACTTGAAATCCTACACTGGGCTTGAGGATTAAGACATACAATATGTTATTTCTTTATAAAAGCACTTTCTAGAGGACCATATGCTACCATTTGCGTTTTTTAAAAAGCAGGGACACATATACACATTTTTGCTTAGCCTACCTGGAAGAATACATAAGAAACTGGTACTGGTGATAGTTTCCAGAAAGGGAAATTGCGGAAGCGAAACTCACTTTTCACTGTATTCCTTTTTATGTTATTTGACCTCTTAACCATGTGCGCATAACATTCAAAACTAGATATTTGCAAAATACCATTTCACCTATTTCTCTAGTCTTTTATTTTGAATGAAAATTCAAAAAAATACTAGATGTGAAAAATCATTAGATGCATATTTGTTACATTAGCAATGGATACACATCTCACATCTGCCAAAAGCATCAAAAGTAAGCTGTCCATCAACCTGGAAGTGATCACCATTGATTACCTGAAGGAGTACCTGATTACAGGAGTATCTAGGTACCATCCATCTGCCCAGCATAATTGATATAGTTGCTCCTTCAATGGTATTAATAACGCTCCCTTTTTATATTCATCACAGCATTTGTTTTAAGAAACATTCTCTGAATAGCACCAAAGTAGGTAAGTTTAGATACTTCTTTAAATCACACAGCAACATTAAATTCAGCATTGATTGACCTCCTACCATGCACTGGGCAGTACAACTTGATAATGTAACATTTGTAACACACAATGTAACATGACAGCATGCACTTAGATCTAAACACCTAACTACGAAATAATATAGGTTTAACCACCAATGAAAAACATTTGGGGGTTTTAACCAATTCTAACTTTAATGAACCAACCTTATGATGTGGCTACAGATAAACCTAATTCAAATTTGGGCTATATCGTGGTTGGCTAAATGGTGTCCAGAACAAAGAAAAATCAGAGCCACTGTAGTCTGTATTTATCAGACCAATCCTATAACTCGTGCTGGTTTCTAGGCCACACATGATACCCAGGGACCATGACAAAGTGCAGTAGGGTCAGGGCAGTTTTGTATGTGGAAGGCAACATGTAATGAGTTAGCTACCACGTGCCAACCACTTCACATGAATTTTCCTTATATCTTCAAAATTAGGGATAAAGGTATTATTATCCCTGTCTAAAATTAAGGAGATTCAGACTCAGGTTAAGTTACATGCTCAAGGTTGCAAAGCTGGTAAGTGGCATTATCAGCATTTAAGACTAGAGCCCCTAAAGCGGGTTGAATGATGGCTCCCCAAAAGACAGGTCCGTGCCCTAATCATTGGAATCTGTGAATGTTACCTTACTTGAAAAAAGAGCCTTTGCAGACGTAACTAAATTAAGGACCTTGAGATGAGATCATCCTGCATTTTATAGATGGGTCTTAAGTCCAGTGGCAAGCATCCTTCTAAGCATGAGGCACAGAGATGGCACAGACAGCAGAGGAGACAATGTGACCATGGAGGCAGAAAGTAGAGTGATGTAAACACAAGTCAAGGAATGCCACCAAAAGCCTCTTCCAGAGGCAAAGAACAGAATCTCCTGTTGACACCCTACTTCTGGATTTATGGCCTCCAGAACTATAAGAGAATAAATTATTATTGTTTTAAACCACTGAGTTTGTGCTTGTTATAGCAGCCCTAGGAAACTAATACAGTCTGCAAACTCTATCTTTCCAGCATACCCTATTACCTTCTCAAGAGGGCTGAAGGATCTAGAGATAATTAAACTACATTAGAGACAACTCAGAGACTACAAAGAAAACAGAAACTATACTTGTTTTTGGAAGCCCTAGAGAACAGAAGACCAGTAGGTAAAAGTTCCAGGGAGAAATTTCAGTTGAAATTAAACTTTCTAACCATCTGAATGTCTTAAACACTAACCAGAGTTTTGGTAGGTAGTTAAGTTTCCTACCATTGCAAGTGTTCAAGAAGAGACTAATGACTTTAACTGTGAGGAGAGACCTGACTTAGATGATTTAGAATCTCTTCCCACTCTGAGTTCCCAAAATTATAAAATGTTAGGTGGCACTACAAAAGCATACTTAAGGTAAAATATTACAAATATTACAAATGAGTTTTGCAAGATCTCTGCAATCTTTCAAATAAATACTGACCACTTGTTATGTGGCAGGCACTGTGGTTGGTAATGAATACAAACACAATATCTACTCTCATGAAGCTTACAACCTGGTGGGAAACAGTTGAACATCAACTAATATGCAAACAAACGTAAAATTACATTTATGGACACATATGGTAAAGGAAAGGCACAAAAATGAGGGAAATTAGGCAAAATTTCCCTGAGGAAATGATACTTGAACAGAGACCTGATGGATTCATAGCTGCCCCTCAGTATCCATGGGGGATTACTTCCAGGACCCCCCTCAGATATCAAAATCCACAGATGCAGGCTGGGTGCGGTGCTCATGCCTGTAATCCTAGCACTTTGGGAGGCCAAGGCGGGAGGATAGCTTGAGGGCAGGACTTCAAGACCAGCCTGAGCAAGGGCAAGACCCCACCTCTATAAAAAATTTTTTTAATAAACTAGCTGGGCGTGGTAGCACATGTCTATAGTCCCAGCTACTTAGAAGGCCAAGCAGGAGGATGACTTGAGCCCAGCGGTTTGAGGTTGCGGTGAGCTATGATGACATCACAGCACTCTAGCCCAGGCAACAGAGCCAGACCCTGTCTCAAAAAAAAAAAAAAAAATCCAGAGATGCTCAAGTCCCTTACAGTTGGCCCTCCATATCCTCAGGTTCCACACCCATGGACCAAAAAATACTATACCACTCATTTGGTTACAAAATGGATTTCTTCTGAATGAAGACGATCCATCACGGCAGATTCTCAAATGAGAATTAGCTACTGCTTTCACGCCTTTCAGATACACACGTTTTTTTCTTTTCTTTTCTTTTTAAGCTAAGTAGACATGAATGACAGATACACAAGTTTAAGAGACAAAATGTTTTTTATTCCCAGATTCTCTATGTTTGGAAGATACTGACTTAAGAATCATAACTGTCAAGCATACACGATAAAGTTTTTCTCTTGGAAAAGATCCTAATCTTCAAAGTAGAAGGGAAGAGAATAAACAAGTCAGACTTTTCTTCTTCTGTCACACACATTCCCACAGGCTTTACCCTATACTTAGATTAAAAAATGGCATTAGTAGTAATACAATTAGATACTAATTGCAGTAACTAAGGAACAATTTACCCTAGAATTGCCTTCTATTCTGTATAAAAAAAAACAAAAACAAAGAACAGCCCAGAGGGATTAAAGACAGAACTAAATGAGTAGGTAGGAAAATTAGGTTACACTACTAGCTCTAAATAGGATTCCAATGTATAAAATCTTTGAGAAAGTTAACCTTGAGAAAGACTCAATTATTCTTTACATAAAACTAGAATTATATATATATCACATATATATATAAAGGAGGGAGAATACAAATTAGATTACATAGCACTGCATACAAATATAAATATTTATATTTTACGTATTTAAAATCTTTTGAACTCCCTGGAGATAATGCTAAAAGAAAACCAGATATTTTATACT
Source organism: Indri indri (assembly GCA_004363605.1). Taxonomy (NCBI): domain Eukaryota; kingdom Metazoa; phylum Chordata; class Mammalia; order Primates; family Indriidae; genus Indri; species Indri indri. The sequence continues at coordinate 90,155 of RJWJ010000815.1, read as the reverse complement.
ATTATATACTGTATTATACTATTGCTGCTACTAATACTTAATTTGCTGTCAATGGAAACAACAACTCAGATGGTTCCAGGGTAAAATAAAAGACCAATACTGTATTAAGACAAGATTATTCACTTCAGGAACTATGTTGCAAATACAAATCTTAGCTCAGGAAGTATGGGGGCAGAGTGGAGAAAAAGCAAGTTAATATGTGAATGAAATTGAAGTTAACCCAGGATTTATTTAGTTTTCATTATTCACTAAGTAAGTGTTCATGGGCAAGCCCTTACACCCTCACTCCAAGTCACCCTTACCTCAGCAAAACCATATGGAGCATGAAACAGAAAGCCTTTCCTGGACAAATATGTATTCAGAGAGAAAATTTTTTATTTCATTAAAACGAATAGATTGTAACTGCCTCATTAGGAATGTTCCAAGGCAAAAATAAATTGATCATATCAAATATCCTTAGACAGTTTTGGTTCAAGACAGCATGTATGGTATTATTCTATATTATCATATATAGTATGTATACATGTACTACGTGTACATATACATACATCTATGCTTAGAAAAATACCTAAAACCATACATATTAAAACATTAATTATCTTTGTATGGTAGAATGATTTTTAATTTTCTTCTTTTGCTTTTCTGCAAAAACCACTATGTTCTACTACGAACACTTTTCTACAACGCAGCTATGTAATAAAGAAAATATCATATTTATTGCTTAACATGTAACGCAGACTCACAATTAATTTTAGAAGGAATTTTTATTTAGAAGAAACTTTAAATATCATTTCTGTCCTCTTCATTTTCAAATGAGGAAAAAGGCCCAGCAAGGATAAGTAACTCAGCTACTCAAAATCTGATAGTGAAGTCATCAGAGCCATAATTATTAATATATTATCTGTATTTATGTGTTTTTTTCTGATTGTAAAAGCTAATGCATTTTCATTAAGGATAACTTGAAAAACAATGGAAGGTACAAGAAAGAAAATGAAAATCACCTATAAGCTTATAAAACAAAGATAACCACTTGGCGGGAAGAGGTATTTGTTTTGTTTTTTCTTTCTCAATTTTTCACTATAAAAATTATACATTTTCAATGTAGAAAAACTTTTAATATATAGAGTCACAAATTAAAGAAGATGAAATTTTTAACACTCAGTCACAAAACAGGTAATATATCAGAATTATTTCTTCTTTAGACTTAGTATCTGAAGCCAGTTTGGAGTCAAGAGACTAGTTCTGTGACGGTGTTCTTAACAAACTTGGCTGGTTCTTTGATTCATGGGCTATTTTAATATGGGAAAAGTATTACCAAGAATTTTATAATTGTTTAATGAAACACAAAGAACCAAAAAAAAAACAGAAGCGGCCAAAGGAAAAGCCAAAATACTCCAGTTCTGGCCAAGTAGGGTGACTCACACCTGTAATCCCAGCACTTTGGGAGGCAGAGGCAGGAGGATCACTTGAGGCCAAGAGTTGGAGACTAGCCTGGGCAACATAGAAAGACTCCGACTCGACAAAAAATAAAAACATTAGTGGGGCATGGTGGTGCACACCTGTAATCTCAACTACTCGGGAGACTGAGGCAGGAGGATCCCTTGAGTCTAGGCCTTTCAGGTTGCAGTGAGCTATGATCACTTCACTGCACTCCAGCCTGAGCAAGACTACATCCCTAAAAAAGATAGACAAAATTTTTAAAATAAATAAATACTCCAGTTCTACTTGGACTCTCTTTGTAGATTTAGTGAATGTAAAGATAATCTACAAGTATAGGCAGGTTCACTAATGCATGCCTGCAGTCCCAGCTACTCAGGAGGCTGATGCGGGAGGATCACTTGAGCCCAGGAGTTCAAGTCCAGCCTCGGCAACGGCAACGTAGTGAGATCTGCCTGTAATCCTAGCACTCCGGGAGGCCGAGACGGGAGGATTGCTCAAGGTCAGGAGTTCAAGAACAGCCTGAGCACGAGTGAGACCCCGTCTCTATTAAAAATAGAAAGAAATTAGTTGTACAACTAAAAATATATAGAAAAAATTAGCCGGGCATGGTGGTGCATGCCTGTAGTCCCAGCTACTCAGGAAGCTGAGGCAGAAGGATTGCTTGAGCCCAGGAGTTTGAGGTTGCTGTGAGCTAGCCTGACCCCATGGCACTCTAGCCTGGGCAACAGAGTGAGACTCTGTCTCAAAAAAAAAAAAAAAAAAAGAAAGAAAGGGAGAAAGAAAAGAAAAGAAAAAGATAATCCATAAACACAAGCTAATTACAAGTTACATAACACAAGTTTACTATGTTTAAGATTATCTAACATATCTATTTATATCATTCTTATATTTACCAATACATGAATTGTTTTATAGAGTATACTTTAAAACAATACCAAGTGGCATTAATTATTTTACATGGCAACCAACAGTTTGGACATCACTGCCCCAGAAACTAGGACGTAGCTGACAAAAATGTCTCCTAATCTAATTTCAAAGATCCAAAGGATAGCAGAAGAATGTAAAAATTACCAATTATCTAAAATTTCAGAATGAAATATTTTAAAAATCAAGTTCTCGTATGGACCACTTATAAATAATGTGTTTGAGTTTCTTAATTTTATTCATGGCTTTAGAAATGTGAACACCAGCAATTTATCAGCATTAAATCATTTTGGATCTCAAAGTATTCCACCACAATTGTCACATTTCAGAAAGACCCTATAAAATACATCAGTAGTATTTTAATTTCATGGTCAGAAAATTAAGCAAGGAGAGAATAAATGTCTTGCCCCATATCACTAGATTGAAACATTTGTGCATTTTAGAAATTTTCCAAAGTATAAGCAACTCCTAACTTAAAAATAAATTTTTTCTTATGAGCAAAATCTATGAACCAATTTGCTTTCTTTCAAAACACACTTTCCCTTTAAAACAATAGTAATTTGATCCCCCATACAAAGCCTACTGTATCTATAGTGCATGAAGAGGCATATACTAGTATGAGTCCTAGAATATAAAAAAACAAGGAATCTAGAGACTTGACAAAATTCTGAAATTCATTAAGCTTTGCTTTGGCATTCTTCCTACCTGCCTTCTGGTGCTCCTACTCCCATCTCTAACATGTGCCTTAAATCTTCCCCAAGTTGCTCACCTGAGACACTTCAAAATTTCTTTCCTTTGATCTCCTAGTAGTCGAGATAACTCATTTCAGCCAACTAACACAACCAACACTTGATTTAATCATTAATATTACAAAAAGGCCCTTGAGAATTTCATAGAAGTTTTCTCTCCCCAGAAAAATCACATAGGCACTCACCCTAAATTTTTCATACAATTTCAAGAGATTGAGGGTCACAAAGCCAATATATATCCATAAGCCCCAGAACTATAAGCCCCAGGTTAAAAACCCTTTACTTAATATATTAATATCATAAAACCCCAAGACTCTTCCACAGGAATTTGTATTTTAAGAAACTGTCAACTCAAATGATATCTTTAATTCTTAGAATTAAAAACTTTTAAGACAGTGTTAAAAAAAATATAAAAAAACCACAACAATATGGAGAGGGGACTTTATGGCAGCTCTGTCATTGAGGCCATCTCCCAAAGCTTTAAAGTAGCAACTCCCATGAAAGAAGGGGAGGAACAAGACCTATTTCTAAGCATGGGTCATCTATTAAATTGGGTTTTAGAGGTCCTACCCCTGTAATTAGTAATGCTCTAGAAATCTATTCTATCTAAACTATCATGATTCCTAGCAAAACAATACATACATACAAATACATTCAGAAAAATTCCTTTATCTCTTAAATGCCAAGTCCAGTTTTTATCCCAGTAAACTCCCTGTAGTATTTCACACTGCTAGCTTCTCTGTTAAGATTCTCTTAATCCCTCTCTTGAGCATCTTCAACTCTATACCATTTATCTTATCTGTTTAGCCACTCTTTTTCAACTTCCCTCATAAGTCCCTATTCTTCCACTTGACCCTCAGATGTATGCTTCCCAAGGCTGCCCTTAGTTTTTTCCTCACTCCTGATATTATACAGGTTGAGCTTCCTTAACCTGTAAATCTGAAATCCAAAATGCTCCAAAATCTGAAACTTTTTGAATGCTGACATGACAGCACAAGTGGAAAATTCCACACCTGATCTCATGGACAGGTCACAGTCAGAACTTTGTTTCATGCACAAAATTACTTAAAATATTACATATAATTACTGCCAGGCTATGTGTATAAGATGTATATGAAACATAAATGAGTTTTGTTTAGACTTGGGTCCCATCCCCAGAATATCTATGTATATGCAAATATTCAAAAAAAAAAATCCTAAACACTTATGGTTCCAAGCATTTTGGATAAGGAATACTCAACCTGTACTATTTTTGCAGTTTCTATATGACATTATTATACCGATGAATGCAAATCCCTTAATTGATCCCTACTCCTCCTGGAGCTCCAGCCCAAATATCCAAGTAGGCACTTGACATTTCTTGATTCCCATAGATACCTAAACACATCTGAATTCATACCCTATTACTTTCCTCCTCAAATTCTGTTCTTCCTATACATTCCCTATCTTAAAGGCATCATTATCATCCATTAACTAAACTATAATCTTTAACTCCTCCACACTCAATTGTCAGACAAATCTGACAACTGTAAAGTAAAAATAATCTCCAGAATTTATCTCCTTTTACATCACAAATTGATAGTTTTACAGGTCTCCAGTCCAATCTTCACGCCATCCTTTTCAAAACTAGAAATGTCCTGCTCAAAGCTCATAAGGCCCCGAAATGCCCATAGAATATAGTCCATACTCATGAGCATGGAATTAGAAACTTTTCCTAATCAGGATACAACCTCATCAGCTTCATTTCCCACTACTCTCCAAGTAGAATAAAATCCACTTGCTATTTCTCAAATCAGACTATTGATGCCCTTCCTCTTAGCTCCTCTTCTCCATCAGTAATACTACTATTCGAAGTCCTACCCTAACTTCCCCTATGTGAAAAGTCTTCCCTAACCTCACTTTTCCCCCTGGATCACTTTCCTCTCCCCAGAAGGAATTCCTCCCTCCATCTATAATCCCACACCACTCCTTCCTTACTCTATTTTGGTTCTCAACAAACTGTATTATAGTTAGTTGAACCCCTTTCTTTCTCCCCTACTAGACAAGGTCCATGGTTTTTGTTACTCTAGCACCTAGCACATGCCTGGAACATAGTGCACCTTTAATTAACGTCTAGTGAATGAATAGCAAACTCTAAAGTGAAGACACACTTAAGGATGTTATTTCTCAATGGAGGGTATGCCACATCCTCTTGAACATAAAATAAGAATTAGGTCCCCTAGTCCCTAGCTCCCCATTTCTAGTCCACTGCTCGAATTGTTTTAAGCAATGTTTCATGGGGACATTTCATCACTTCCTCTTGTTCTTTGTAGGTTTACTGCCAACCTAACCACATTAGCATTCAGTAGCAGCAACAAAACAGACTTAAAATTCTAAAAAGCAAAGACTTTACAATTACCAACAGTAAAACACAAGTCCTTTTTTTCAAGTCTTAATGTACGTGCATACAAAGCTCATTCTTCACATGATTCTGAAAATGGCTTGGCATAGTTTACCCAACAGGCACCACTTAAGAGTTCTTAAGAAAAATGACCATTTTCTTTTCACCAAAGTGAAGCCAAACTTTTCACATTTGTAACCACAGAAATCAGCATGCATGAATTAATCTAAATATTATGCCTATATACTAAAAAATGCAATTATTATAAATAGTACATAGTCTAAATCACTGAACTGATAACCCATATAAAAGTAGCTCTAGTAGCTTCTTTCGAAAATATTTCCCCCCAAAAATTCCAGTGATCATCTGAACCCATAAAACTAGATTCTTTTACCAGTATCATCTTCTCTTTCCCTCTCTTCTCCCTACCAACCCTTCTTCAACACACAAATATACCCCTCCTTACTAGACATGGCTTCTTCAAGAAATTATCTGATGATTCAGTACCAGTTGCAGTTTTAAACTGTTGTGGTTGGGCGAGGCAGACTACAGGTCTAGGATTCAGTAGACGATTCTTTACGGTCAGATTATCTTCTATGTGACTGCCATTAGTGATATAATACAGATTTGCCTGAAGGGATCACAAATGTGGCAGGCATTCCTTAACTATAACCACTTTGTTTTTTAATATACTAAAACATCTCTATAAAGTTGTTATATCTGGCTTTTCTTCAGTTCATAGAAAGTTCACTTGGTATCATATAAACATTCACATTTTAGGACACTTTAAGCATAAAGACCATGACATGATGAAGCCTTTTTGATGTTTCAGTAATTAAACTGAATTGCATGGGGTTGAAAACACATTAGCCTAATTCTGAAATGCACTTCAGAAAAAAATATATATTCCAAAGTATATATATAATCCACTTATTTTTCTTGGGCAGTCAAGTATTCATTTTCCAAGTTTTGTCCATATTACATTAAAATAACTTCAAACAAAGCAGTCTTGTTGCTCCAGGATTAAAAGTTTCCAATAGCTCAATGTGGTTTTAATCTTCTGGAAACACCTGAAATTGATTTATTTCACCTCCTTTTACTACTGCTTATCTTCCAGCCCATTCACCTTAGTAGAATACTAATGGATAAAAGTACTAACTGAAAACCCAAGAAAGTGGATAATCCACCCCCTAGTTAATAAGGAAACATATGATACAAAAGGCACAAAAATTAACATGTATCCAGAGACTCTAAAAACATCAGACTTGATCTAAATAAAATGTTTCTAAAATAAACTTAACAAGTGAGTTTTTCATTGCTGTTTTACTAAGCATTCATGGAAAATTATATTTGGGTAAGCTCAAGCTGAAAACACTAGCTTTAGCTCACAAGGAAAACGTGAAAGAACAAAAAGAGAATGTCCTTTAGTATAGAACATTTTCTGAAATGTTTTTTATAAAACCAGAAAATAAATACCAAAGATTGGTATTTATTTGTAAGATTGATTTTCCAAATACTACTTACATCTGTACTACTAGGCATCACACATAGTCACACAAAAACATCTAAATTCAAATATCCCATTTCCTGTATGATTACAGGCCCAGAAAGGATGCTTCTAAACTCTTTAGGTTAGAGTCAACATCTGTGAAACTCAACAGCCCACGGAGTTCTCCCTCACCCTCCAACTTTCCACAGTGGCACCGAGTGGATGAATAAGCCTGCTTCAGCACGAAGCACTGGGCTTGTCTAAAGATATCTGACAGAAGCTAAACGTATACATTAACTTCCTGTTGAGGTAGGACTGCAGACTGTGTTTCTAAAGACTGACAGTTCACAGTCCCTCCACAAACCAAAAAATCGGCATGCTTTTTCACATACTCCTGAAAAAATTTTAATTTCAGTAATTACTGTTCATCATTATTATTCCCCTACATTTACTGAATGCCTTATTACATGTAAGGTATAAAATTTTAATCCTAGACCACAAGGAGCTTAAATTTCCCTTAAAACACTCATCCATTTGTGGTTATTTCACATAAAATACTCTTGTTTGGTTGAACCTACAGTGTACGGGCAATGCAAATTCAGGGGTTTAAATCATGGGAAGTTCGCCTTCAGCTCCCTAACAAACTGATGAGTGTACAATTAAGATTTAATAAAATAAAAACCTACAATTTTGGGTTCCACTGAAATATACATGAATTGAAAAGGAAACCTGAAATCCTTTCTCCTGTAATTCCTTCTACATCTGGACAAGGGCCCTCAATATCTCCTACTCCTATAGATCCTTCTCTAAACACAAGAGCTAAATTTCCTTAACACATGGTAAGGAGCCCAGTGTAGTGCTGCTTGAATGTAGTCCCAGCTGCTCAGGAGACTGAGGCAGGAGAATGGCTTGAGCATAGGAGTTCAAGGCCAACCTGGGCAACACAGCAAGGCCCACCCATCCCCCTCCCCTAGGTCTCTAATTAAAAAAAAAAAATTTTTTTTTTTTGTAATGATAAGAAAACTATTTCCATGAAAACTCCTGGTGAAAGATTTTTTTTTTTTGCTTAAACGAAAACATGACCACTGACTACTAAGCAAAAAGTCATCTTCCCTCCTATATGCTGAGTTTGAGTTTGAGAATCAAAGGACTACAAATAAAGATGAGCCAAAAGATTAAGTAAACAGTTAATCTGATTTTGTTTTGGTTTTGGTCATGGGCCCCGCTGAATGCCATGGTCTATCAATAGAAGAAAAAAAAAGCTCTTGACACAAAAAATTCTGCACATAATTTAAGGTCCAAGTTAAGAATAAATATACTACATTACATGTGATAATTGTATGCTTGCTTTCACACTCATAAAATAAGGAAATTACACTCAGATGCACAGATATAACTAGTCATATTTTCACTACCTTATGGGGAAACTTGTCAAGAACTTTCAAACACAATTTTAGGGAGTCAGCCTACTACTGGATCAAACCCCCCCCCCACACACACACACCCCAGCATCACCAGGGCTCCACCTCAGCCCCCGTCCCTTCCCTTTAGTGAGAAGCAACCCAAAAACTTACTGTTCAAGGATAAAGGAAAACAATTTTTTAAAAGCCAGGGCTGAGATGGAATGGGAAAAGGACCACTATGAGCACAGATGATGCCCTGGGACAAAAAGCTGTACCCATTCTCCTGCCCAACACTGTCCAAGCTGATAGGCTCACTCACACTACCTTTCTCCTTTTGAGTTTCCCAGTACATGTCCTCTAAACACAAGAAAATGTGTATTTGCTCTGACCACAGAAAGAATTCAGCACAATTGACACCAGCTCTAAAGTAAGCAATTAATATATTCTAATATAATGCTTGAGAAGAAAGAAGAACAGGCAACAGCTCCTCCAACTGGTTGGAGCAAGATAGCATTTGAAGCCCTAAATACAATAAAATTTTCAGACTCCCAAGTTCTGATGGGCACATTCAAATGCCTCGCAGAAACTTTGGGACCAGCAGCAACGACACAACAGGTGAGAGAGGCGGTGGACATCACTGCACAGTGGAGTGCATAACATACAAAACCCGAAAGGGTCTGGGGATGTGGGATGATACCATGCACAAGGCCATTCCAGAGCCCCTGTCTTTCCAGTGACAAGGTTCGGTTCCTTCGGAAGGGCGTGCCACTCCCCCTCTCCCTTACCCAGGGGACCTCCACCCCAGGCACCGAAGAACCAAGCCCCCTCCGTGAGCACATCTCAGCTGGGGAAGAAAACACAATGTCGCTCCTTATTTCTGCGTACAAAAGGACTTTGCGCCCTCCTTCTCGAACTGCTGCCTGGGCCGCCTCCTAACTTGCAAGAAGGTGGGCAACGCGCCATATTCCAGCGTCCCCCTGTCTACCTGGGTAACAAGCCCACGCTACCCCGGCGGGAGGGAAGCTTCGGCAGTAGCCCGAAGAGCCAGCCTCCTCTCCCGCAGGAGACAGCGGCTCCCGCGCCCCGGCCCGGCCCCGTCGCGCCGCGCCGCCCGCGGACGAGACCCGGGAAGGGCCGAAGGGGCGAGCCGGGAGCCACGACTCCGGTCCCGTGCAACCCGCCCACCTCCCGCTCCAGGGCCCGGCGCGCTCTCCCGCGCCTCCCGCTCCCGAGCCCGCGGGAAGGCCGAGCCCCGGGTTCCACGGCGGGGAGGAGGCCGCGGCCCCGAGAACCCCAGGCGGCGGGGGAGGCCGGAACCCTGGGGCTCTCGGAGGGCAGTACCTCCCTCCCGAGCCCGCCAGGACGCCTGGGGCCTAGTGCGGCCTGCGCATCCTCGGGGTGGCGGTTTGACTGGGCCGGGGCCCCCCGCCCGAGGCGGGCCGAATCCGGCGGGGGCCCAGGCCCGGAGCCGGGGGCAGCAGGGTGCCGGCTGCGGGGCGGGCCGGCCGGCCGGCGGGCGGGCGGCGTGTTGCGGCTGCGCCGGGGCTGAAATAGCTGGAGATTGCGCGGTAGGGCACTCACCTCAGAGCGGCTGCGCTACCGTGGGCCTGCGCCGTGGAGACTGCGACCGCGCCGGCTCCTCGCAGCCTCCTGCCACCAGCGGCAATGGCGAGCGCTGCCGCCTCTGCCGCCGCCGCCGCCGCCGAGGAGGGGGAGGGGAGGGAGAGAGGCACGCACGCGACGCACAGGCTCGGCTTCCCCGCCCGGCGGCGCCATGATGGGGAGGTCGGCGCGGAGCCTCGGCGGGCCGGGTGGCCGCGGACAAGGCTGGCGGCTAGGGCTCCCGCCTGGCCCACAGTCTCTTCGCGTTCGCACGTCGCCGCAAAGGTTTGCATGGGGCCGGAACCCTGACAGCAGCTGGGTTATCGAAACGTGGACGCCCCGGAGAAGCGTTGCAGGCAGCTCAAAATGGTTGCTAATCTGGAAGGAGTACCATCTCTCGCCCCCCAGCCGAGGGAATTAGGACCTCCCGAAGGTGCCTAGAGGATCGGAAAGGGGTTCCCCCGAATTTTCCTCGGCTCTGCCTTCCCTCTCGCATCCTCACCCTCTCTTTGGAATGATTTCTGCTTCCCTATCTCAAACTCTGCCCACATATTTGAAAGTAAAAGTTTTTGTGCAAAGCAATATATTTGTTTATTCACTCATTCGTTCGGCGAACATTTCTAGAAGGCCCTTTCTGTGCCAAATATTGTTCTGGGCGCGCTGAAGATGCACCTGTAAGCAAGAAAGAGTCCTGGCTCTCATGGAGCTTATACGAAGCAATAGGAACCCCCAAACAGGTGCCTGAGTAGAGAGAGGTAGACAGTGGGGAAAAAGTCCAATGTTGGAGACATAGGAGGTAGTTTTTGTCTGTTGTTTAAGTGTGATCAGGAGACTACCTCCATCGGAGTCACTCAGGCTGATTGTTTAAATCCTGGGCCCCGGTTGGTATCTCCAGATTCTTGGCTTGTTAGCCTAAGAACCTGCATTTTTAACACCTCACCCACACCCACACTCTCTTGGTAATTCTTATGTACACCATAGTGTAAGAGCCATATTTAGGGAATTACCGAATATCCCAAAGGGTGTCAGAAAACAGCTTAACAAAATCAGGAAGCTTTAATTTTCAAGAAGATTCTATTTACCTCAAAACTCAATATATCCAAAAATTAAATATCTTTTTCTCCAGTGTTCTCTAAGGAAGTAAGAGAACCACCCAGGTGCTCAAGCCAGAAACTGAGGAAAGATCCATTATTCCTTCCTCTCTCCCTGGAGTCCCCCACATCCAGTTAGATCTTTACAACTGTCGTTCCCTGCTACTATCAACTCTTACAGAAATACTACAATAGGCTCTTCATGGTCTCCCTGCCCCTAGAATTGCCCTCTTCAATCCATATTCCACACTACAACACTACAGTTTGAATGTTTTTTGTTTGTTTGTTCGTTTGTTTTTTTAGACAGGGTCTTGCTCTGTTGCCCAGGGTAGGGCTAGAGTGCAGTGGAGTAATCATAGCTTACTGCAACCTCAACCTCCTGGGCTCAAGCCATCCTCCTGCTTCAGCCTCCTGAGTAGCTGGGCTACAGGCACTCAGCACCATGCCCAGCTAATTTTTCTATTTTGGTAGAGGCGTGGTCTCGCTCTTGCTCAGGCTGGTCTCCAGCTCCTGGCCTCAAATGATCCTCCCACCTTGGCCTCCCAGGGTGCTAGGATTACAGGCGTGAGCCATCGAGCCTGGCCTTTGAATAGTCTCTCAGAAAAGTAAATCATTCTCAACACAGTATTCCTGGCAAAAAAAAAAAAAAAGAAAGAAAGAAAGTAAATCATGGCTGGGCGCAGTGGCTCACGCCTGTAATCCTAGCACCCTGGGAGGCCGAGGCGGGTGGATCGCTCGAGGTCAGGAGTTCGAGACCAGCCTGAACAAGAGCGAGACCCCGTCTCTACTAAAAAAAAAAAATTAGAAATAATCTGGACAGCTAAAAAAAATATATATATATATAGAAAAAAATTAGCCGGGCATGGTGGCACATGCCTGTAGTCCCAGCTACTCAGGAGGCTGAGGCAGGAGGATCGCTTGAGCCCAGGAGTTTGAGGTTGCTGTGAGCTAGGCTGACGCCACGGCACTCTAGCCAGGGCAACAGAGCCAGACTCTGTCTCAAAAGAAAAAAAAAATTGTAATAAACGTTCATTTGTCAAAAATGCAGTATCTGTGAAGCACAATGAAGCCAAGTGCAATAAAATGAGGTATGCTTGTAGTTCTTATCGAGACTGATAAAATTGGCATAGTTCCAGCAAGACTGATCAGTAAAAAAAAAAAAAAAGAAAGTAAATCACGTCATTTCCCTGTTTAAGACACTTAGTAAGATCCCATTAACATGTAGGTTATTAAAGTCTAAAATTATTGAGGCGGCTTCAGGACCCTTGGTGACCTCATCAATACTGCCATCTCTGACCTCATCTGCCACAGACTTTTCTCAGGCTATAGTCAAACCGGGGAGCTCTCAGGTCATGTAAGTCAGGAAGTTCTGCCACCTCACAACCTTTGCAAGGGCTGCTCCCTGTACCCCGAACTTTCTTCACCTTTGTATTCCTTCTATTCCCCTACTTGAACCTTCGCCTGAATAATTCCTACTACTCTCTCGGGTCTCAACTTTAATACCGTTTCCTCCATGAAGCATTCCCTCATCCCCCAAGATTGAGGGCTTTGGCCCTTTCGTCATCACCCCTAATATTTAACCGCCAACAGTTATTGAGGCGTCAGAATATGTCAGGCCCTATTCTAAGCCCTTTTCACACATTGTCTCCTTTCTGATTTAATTCTCAAGTGGAGCCCATGAGGTAGGGCTCCACTTTTTTGAGACAGTACTACCATTATCCCATTTAACAGATGGAGAAACAGGGACATGTGGAAGTTACTTGCCCAAACTCAGACAGTAAGAGATGCAGCCAGGTCTGAAAGCCATTAGCCTGACCTCAGAGTGTACCCTTAACCGTTACCAGGGTTTTTCAGACACTGGTCAGTACCTTAGTGGGCCATGATCAACATTACATAAAAGAAATAGAAAATATTAGAGACCATCAAACTTAGGTTCTTGATTTAGCAAACTTTTGTCAGATTCTCTAATATGATAAGTTCTCTAAATCTTATAAATACTGAAAATACCAAATTACGCAAATATACCAAAGTTAACACAAAAGTATAAATACTATGGATTTGATTTATTTCTTCATCCTCATATTTAATTCTGAACCTACTTAGGGTTAAATGACATTTGCCGTCCCAAGTCAATTGAGGTTACTGCCCCAAGCCGACTGGGTTTATCTTTGCAGGAGGGCAGGGATTCTGTCTCAGCAGGCTGAGCCTGCCTTTTGACCAGAGATTTTGGCTAAGATACTTCTGATACCACTGTGAACACACTGAGTCCCTTTTATATAGATGCTATGTCCATAGGTTTCTACTAAATCCTACCCTAGAGATTAGATTCCCATGGTGTCTTACCTTGTTCTTGCCGGACCTATTGATTAGGTTAGAATTTCATCTGAAATTCTGGTAACCTCACCCAGATTCCTTCTCTGGTTGGATTAGATCCAACTGATCTCTTCACTGGATAATTAAATTTGGTGTTCTTTTCCTATGCTTGCCCTTTCTGCCACAATCCCAAAGTCATTCTAATGACAAAGAAGGTAAATTGAGCCAGGCAGTATAGGGTCCTAATGACCTCCTTGGGAATTTGTTCTTAACTCAGTAGGTGACAAGATAGCTCTCGACAAATTTGAGCAGGACACTAGGGTCATAACCCATTTACCAGAAAATCCAAACATGAGTTGAGCCACCGGTCTCCAGAGGGCACTCCTCCCAAGGTGGACGCAGGACGGTAAGCAAGAAATTTCACCCCACCCCCACCCCACACACACAAAGGAAGAAAATCTTGCTAAAACTGGAGAATACGAAATATTATCTCCTTGGGGTAGAGTCTTTAAAAGATAAAAGGTTCAACAAAAATGGGTGACATCTCCTTCCCATTTTCAACATAACCTGATGGTAACAAGGGCTGCCCTTGCCCTTCTCAGAAGCAGCCCAGCCCAGGCAGCCTGCTCTTTTCCCCCTCCCACAAGGTAGCCAGACCCTAGGGCCATAGCCGGCAGATGAAGGCTTGGGACAGCCCTAGGCCTGGGGCAAAGAAGCTGTGGTTTGTCTTTCTCTCCAGTTTCTCTGATTAGGGTGGTTCTTTGTCCCACTAGGAAGTAAAGTTCTAAGACTCATATTTGGGCATTGATGGGGGAAGGGTAGGCAGAGAAGACCAGAGTCCAGCCTATCTTTCCTGACTTCTGTACTGTGGTTTGTACCCAGCTAATAATAAAGTGCTCCTTTGCCTGGTTGTGTAATTGTCCCCATTATACATATTTACACACATGCACACACACCACAGACCTCACGGGGTGTAGAGATGTCTGGCTAAGGCAGGATTCAGGCATTTCAAGATCCCCAACCAAGTATCTTCTTCATACCATTTTAATATCAATCCTTGAAAGTTACTCTGAATGTCCCGAACAGACCAGAATTAAGCTGGAGATGGCCAAAAGAAATGAAAAGAAAAAGACCAATGAAGGAGATAAACGGGAAAATTCAACACTGCTTGGTAAATGATGCAATATTGAGGAACCAGGAGGGCAAAGGTCAGAGGTAACTCCATGGTTTTAAGAACTAAATGACAGAGAGTTGGTAGTGTCATTGACAGTCATCTAAAGGGAAGTCTATTTAGATAGAGGATGTGCTTGGTTTCAGACAGACTGCGTGATGGGTGGCCACAGGGAAGCCTGGCGTTTGGGCAGATCACTCTGGGCAGTCAGCAGCATGGAGTGGCAGTAGGGAAAGCCAAACGGCGCAATCAGGCCTGAGTGTGGACAGAATGGTGCTGGTGGCATACAGGGGGGACAATTTGAAAGACATTGGGGAGAAAGTTTAATCAGGGCTTGGAGACTGATTTGATTTTGAGAGTGATGGAGTGAATGAGTTTTCCAATAACCTCCTAATACTTTTATATTAAATACTAATAGCTTTGGACAGTTGCTCATTTTTAAAATGAGATCAGTCATTACATTTATTTATTCAACAGATAACTTGTAATGGTTACCTTTGGGTGTGACTCACTAGTTCAGTAGAGTCCCCCTTCTCTGGAAACTTCCCCATTCACAGAGATGGTGCCCACCAATCCTGCCTGTACTTGAGAACCTCCCTCCTTCCACCCACCCTTGCTGAGCGAGCCAAGGGTGGTCATCTGACCCAAGCTGCACCAAGTGCACTCTCCGTCTCAGGAATTCAGAATGTTTGTTTGGCTAAGAGACACAGAGACTGGAAGCATGCTAGAGCTAAGTCACATTAATGATGGAACTATGGGGATGAGATCCATGAACACCACTGAGGACCCCAGGTTGCCATATTCCTGCCGGGCCTTCTGCCCACAGATGATTGGTCCAGACTCAAGCTGGGCCAATTAGATCCTTTCATGGAGATTTTGAAATTAAAGTTGAGATCTCTGTGTGTGTGTGCTTGAGCTACAACTTATATAACTTTGGGAGCTGTAGGCAGAGACAATTTTCCACCAAATGAACTGGGAAGTGAAAAGTCCATCAGTAGTGAGGGAGGAGTGTGGCTTATGCACACAGAGTAGCAGAAAGGAGAGAGAGAGAGAGAGAGAGAGAGGATTTCCCAGAGTCTCCACATTGCTCTAGTTTCTGGTTCTTTTCCTAAGACCTACAGGATTCCTGCCTTTGGGTTTCACAAGTTCCTGAGTAGCTCCTAATAAATCACCCTTTTTGCTGAAAGTGGTTTGAGTAGGGTTTTTTTGTTTGTTTTTTTGAGACGGAATCTCTCTCTGTCACCTGGGCTAGAGTGCTGTGGTGTCAGCGTAGCTCACAGCAACCTCAAACTCCTGGGCTCAAGCAATTCTCCTGCCTCAGCCTTCCGAGTAGCTGGGACTACAGATGCGCACCACCATGCCCAGCTAATTTTTCTATTTTTGGTAGAGACAGGGTCTCACTCTTGCTCAGGCTGTTCTCAAACTTTGACCTCAAGTGATCCTCCTGCCTCGGCCTCCTGGAGTGTCAGGATTACAGGTGTGAGCCTCCTCGCCCAGCCTGAGTAGAGTTTCTGATGGGCAGATGCTCCCAACCCAAAGAATTGTAACAGATACTCATGTGCTGTGTGTGAGGCTCTAGGCAAGGCACCAGGGACCCAATACGGGTCAGGTGTGGTGCCACCCTCAAGGAACTTAGTGGGGATAAAATGAAGTCCGTACTTCAATGACTACGATAGAGGCTAGGAAGAGAACACCTGTTAGAGATGTGTTTATCACGTTCTTTGAGGGTTTACAGGAGGCCTGACACTGCTAGGGCAAGGCTGCGACTAGGGAGAGGCAAGCCAGGAATAGAGGGCACGAAATTTAAGGAGCCCCCACATTGAGGGTGTGTGAGTGCAGGCTTGGTACCTGCACGACCCTCGGAGTGAGGGCCTCCTTGAATTTTGTCACCTAGGCACCTCACTAGGCTCATAGTAGCTTGCTTGGCCAACAGTGGGGGCCAGGAGGACTGCACAGAAAACTTAGTGTCTGAGCTGAACCAAGGGACAGGGTGGATTTGGACTGGGTGGCAACGTCGTATACCTCAAGGTAAAGTACCATTGTAGGAAATCCTCCTGTGAGAATTCTCAAAGTCTGCTCTAGGAACATCAGACTCTTCAGTGTGACTTAAGAGTACAGGGCATGGTCGAGGAGAGGACAGCAAGAAAAAAGGACAGAACATAAAGTCAGATCCTGCAGGTGACAAGAAAATAGTGATGATTGTTAAGCTGGGAAATGACATAATCAGAGTGGTACTTAAGAAGACGAATGGAACAGAATAGCATGAACTGAAGGGCTAAGGTCAAGTCCAACAGGAGGCTACTGTGGCAATCCAGGCAGAGAGGTAAAAGTCTAAGCTAATTGGCACTGGGAATGGAGATGCTATAGGAAAAAATAATACACAATTAATATAACTTGGCAGTTGATTGGATGTTAGAGACAAGGGAGTAGAGAAATCAGAAATCCTGCTGAACACTATGTAGCTTTAACAAAGAAAAAGAAAGCAGTCTACGAAATCAAGTCCAAGACATATATGCAAATAACGCAAAGGGTAGAACTGTATATATGATATGCTATCATTTGCATTTTTAAAAGAGATAAGGGAAATATGTAAACAAACAACATATTTGCTTACATGTATAATATATATATATATATATATCCCTAGAGGAATACACACAAAATTGATGATGTTAGTGGCCTGTTGAGGGGGGATGTGGGTGACTGAGTTTCAGTAGCGGGAGAGTATTTTCAGTGTTTATAATTTGAATATTTTGAATCTTGAACCATTTGGATGTATAACATAATGAAAAAAATTACTTAAAATGGCTAAACAGGCCAGTTGCAGTGGCTCACTCAGTGCTTTGGGAGGCCGAGGTAGGAGGATCACTTGAGGCCAGGAGTTTGAGACCAGCCGGGGCAATATAGTGAGAACCCGTCTCTAAAAAAAATTTTTTTTAATTAGCTGGGTGGGCATGGTGGTGCAAGCCTGTAGTCCTATCTACTCAGGAGGCTGAGGCAGCAGGATCGCTTGACCCTAGAAGTTCAAGGTTTCAGTGAGCTATGATTGCACCACTGCACACCAGCCTAGGCAACAGAGCAAGACCCTGTCTCTAAAAAAATAAATACACAAAATTTAAAAATTGCTAAACAGAAACAACCCCAAAGCCCAAAGACGATACCAAGGCATGGAGCTGGGTGACAGTAGCTCCATTAACAAAAATAAAGAACTCAGGAAGGGAAGTTCATTTGAGAAAAAGAATGATGTGTTTGGATTGGAACCCGCAGAGTCTGGGATGCCAGCTACACCTGAGTACAGGTGGGGGAGTCCAGCAAGCAGTGGAGGAGAGGAGACCTAGCCAGCAGGAGGTCTTCAAAGACCTTTGCCAGAATAGTCCTGGTGGAACGGCGTGCAGAAGCCAGATTTGGAGGGATAGCAGAATGAAGAGGGAGTGGGAACATGGAGGTAACTAGAGTAGACTATTCCTTTAAGAAGGAGGGATAAGAGGATGTGATAACTAGAGAGAGCTGAGGGTCAGGGCAGAGTTACTACTGGGAACGAGGGAGATTTGAACCTATTCACAGGAAAGAAGCCAGTAGAGAGAGGTTGAGGTGATGGCAAAAAAGAGGAGGAAGTTGATGGAGGAAGGTCCCAAGGAGATGAGAGAGCACAAGATAGGGTGTGCTGGAGGTGGGCGCCTCCACACTGGGCAGGTGGAGAGGAGGAAGGAAGGAGCGTGTGGCTGTGAGTGGAGGGGGCCCAGGAGGGGCACAGATGTCAAGCTGGTCTAGTCGGCTGGCCCCTGTTTTCTCCGTGAGTCATCTGCTGAAAGGGGGCCCCCGGCAGTCAACGGGGAGCTCAGGAGCAATGGTGACAGCGTGGTGATAGCGTGGAAGGCCGTGCTGCGGGGGGAAAGCAGCAAGGGCGACAAGAGAGCTGGCCGCCAGTGCCCAGGCCCAGCCCAAATTAGGACCCGCTCAGATCTGTTGACTCCAGTCCGTGTGGCTCACACTCGCTGTCACTTTCCATAGCAGACCGCAGACTCTTGGGAGGGTAATGCATAGTTTTGTTTGCTTGCTTTGGGCTTTCTCTTTTTTAAGGGTCAACTTAGGGATTATTATTGTTGTTGTTGATGTTTGTTTTTGGTGATGGGGATGGTGGTTGGTTGGTTGGTTGCCTTTTTTTGGTTGTGGTAAAATACATTGTATTAGTTTGCTAGGGCTGCCGTGACAGATACCTCAGACTGGGTGGCCTATGCAACAAATTTATTTTGTTAGAGTTGTGGAGGCTGGAAGTCTGAGATGAAGGTGTCAGCAGGTTTAGTTTCTTCTAAGGCCTCTCTCCTTGGCTTTCAGACACAATCTTCTCACTTCTGCACACATGTCTGCTCTCTCTCTCTCTCTCTCTTGCTTTCTGCGCGTGTGTGTCCAAATTTCCTCTTCTTATACGTACATCAGTCATATTGAAGTAGGGCTCACACTAACGACCCCATTTTAACTTAATTTCCTCCTTAAAGGCCTTTCCCCAAATAGTCACATTCTGAGGTACTAAGGGTTAGTGTTTCAACAAGAGAATTTGGGGGGAGGGGAGCACAGAGGACACAATTCAGCTCATAACATATACATAACATAAATTTATCATCTTAACCATTTTTAAGTGTACAGTCAGTGGTTTTTTGGTTTTTTGTCTTTGTTTTTGTTTTTTATGTATTCATTGTGGCCCTTGTATCTTACTGCTTACTTGCTTTCCGTAACGTGAAGATATCCCAGGCAAAATAAGATGGCTCAGCCGCATTCCCGCCACATACTAGCAATCAGCATTCCTATAAAAAGCCCAGGTTCCTTTTAGTGAGGAATATTTATAGACCGCAATCTAGACACTAGGAGTGATCATTAACACAAGGTTGTCATTTCAACGGGCAGTGCTATGAAATAAGTATTTTTGAAAGGAACAAAAAGAGTTTATACTGCTCTTTCTGATTCAAAGTTAACCTTACAATTGTTTACTTAACCTTACTGATTTTATACTTGTATCACTTTTCTCTTATACTGAAAACATTAGTTCCTAATAACATTAAGGCAATTACCTATTTGTTTTATTATATAATGTATGTAAAATAGTTTCAAAGTAAGAATACCAATATTGCTATTTATAGTGAGACTATTGAACAAAGTTTAAGATTTATTTGCAGCTTTATGTGTCCTTAAAAAAATAATTCACTAAGGATGTATAGTCAAAATACTATGATCTGAAGTCACTTGAAATAATATTTTCCTTTGTTATGATACCAACTCGAGATACACTTAGGCTCATTCATTCCTGTTGTGTTGAAAACTGTGCGTCAGCCACCTGAGTGTCTGCATACTGCTATAAAAGTCACAGAATTTTATTTCGTTTTGCTTTTGAACACAAAAAACATTTACACGATTGCAAAACTGGAAATACAAAACAAGGTATATTCAGAGAAGTTTTACTTCCAGCCAGTCCCTTCCTCTTGCCCTCTTGCATGGACAATCATTTTTAGTTTTTATTTCTCCTTCTGGTATTTCTTCTTGCAAAATAAGCACATACAAACATGCACATAAACATTTCCTTCCACACACATTCACATTTCTTGAACAAAAGATAATACTGTATAGTGAATGTCTGGGTGAAATATTATTTTCCTTTTTTTTTTCTTTTCCTTTTTAAGACAAGTTCTCGCTCTGTTGCCCTGGTTGGAGTGCTGTGGCTCCATAGCTCACTGCAAGCTTGAACTCCTGGGCTCAAGGGATCCTCCTGCCTCAGCCTCCTGAGTAGTTGGGACTATGGGCACCTGCCACCATGCCTGGCTAATTTTTTTTTTTTTTTTTTAAGAGACAAGGAGGTCTCACTATGTTGACCAGGCTGGTCTTGAACTCCTGGCCTCAAGTGATTTTCCCACCTCAGCCTCCCAAAGTGCTGGGATTACAGCCACCATGCCTGGCCTATTTCCTATCCTTTTACTTTCAACTATCTGTGTCTTTATATTTAAAACGTGTTCCTTGTGGAAAGCAAATGGTTGGGACTTGCTCTTTTATTCAGTCTGATAATCTCTACCTTTTAATTGGGGTATTTACGCTTTTTCCATTTAGTGTGATAATCGATATGGTTAGCTTTAAATGCATCATCTTACAAGTTGTTGTGTGTTTGTTCCATGTAATTCTTGTTCCTTTTTCCCATTTGCCTGTCTTCTTTTGGATTAAGGATTTATTTTTCTTTTATGATTCCACTTTATTTCTACTATTGGATTATTAGCTAGACCTCTTTGTTTATTTTTGGAGGGGACTGCTCTAGATTTTACAACAATACACTTCTAATTTATCACAGTCTAACTTCATTTAATAGCACTTCACTTTTAATATAAGAACTACAATATAAATCGATTTCTATCCACCTGTCCCTTCTGCCATTTTTGTCATAGACTTTTTTTCTATATTATAAACATCACAGTGCATTATCTTATTTTCTTTAACAGTGATTATATTTATAATGAATTTAAAAATGAGGGAAGCATATGAAAAAACGTTCAACATCATTGGTCATTAGGGAATTGCCTCTTAAAACAACAATGAGATACTACTCCAGATCTATTAGAATGGCTAAAACCTGAAAACTAGCAATACCAAGTGCTGTTCAGGATGACAAGCAACAGGAACTCTCATTCATTGCTGGTGGGAATGTAAAACAGTACAGCCACTTTGGAAGACAGTTTGGCAGTTTCTTGCAAAGCTAAACATAGTCTTAACATATGATCCAGCAAATGTGCTCCTAGGTAATTTACCCAACGGATATGAACATATAAGTCCACACAAAGACCTGCATGCAATTGTTTATAGCCAATTTATTCATCATCCCCCAAACTGGAAACCACCAAGGTGTCCTTCAAAAGGTGAATGGATAAAGAAACTGTGATCCGTGCATGCAATGAAATGCTATTCAGTGACAAAAATAAATGAACTATTACTAAAAGAGTGGAATTGAAATGTTCCTAACACAAAGAAATGATAAATGCCTGAGGTGATGGGTACCCCAATTACACTGATTTGATTAACTCACATTGCACACTTGTATCAAAAATCACATGTACCCTATAAAGCTATACAACTGTTGTATACCCATAATAATTAAAAATAAATAAGATATTAAGCCACAAAAAGGCATGAATGACTCTTAAATGCATATTGCTAAGTGAAAGAAGCCAGTCTAAAAAGGCTATCTAGTGTATGATTTCAATTACATAACATTCTGGAAAAAGCAAAACTATAGCAACAATAAAAAGATCAGTGGTTCAGGGGGAGGGGTAAAGAACGGGGTATTTTAGGGCAGTGAAATTGTTCCGTATGAGACTGTAATGTTGGATGCCTGGCACTACGCATTTATCAAAACCCATAGAAGTTTACAGCACAAAGAGTGGACCTTAATGTATGTGGATTTTAAAAAAACCATCTCTAGGTCTCCTTACAGAAATGGCTAGTTCTAGGACTGGGAAGAAAATACAGCAGATGAGCCTAGAGCATCTTTTTTTTTAATTGACATATTTACATATATAATTGTACATATCTATGGGGTACGTACTGATCTTTCAACACATATAATGCATAGTGATTAGATCAGGGTAATTAGCATATCCATTATCTCAAACATTTATCATTTCTTTGTGTTGGGAACATTCAATATCCTCCTTCTAGCTATTTGATACTATATATTATTATTAACTATAGTCATCCTACAGTGCTATAGAACACTAGAATTTATTCCTCCTATCTAGCTGTAATTTTGTATCTTGAACCTGGAATCTTTCATAGTGCCAGAAATAAGAACATGCTCAAGAAAACACACACACACACACACACACACACACACACACACACACACAATGGTGTCGCTATGACAAAGGAACACAGGAGCCAACTGAAAGAGTTCTCAGTGGCCAAAGCTGGAACAACAAAATAGATGAAGTGGTATTGGATTATAATCCAAAGTGTAAAATAAATATCCATGAGTTCATAGTGATAGAAATAAATGAATGAATGAATAAATGGGGAAGAAGAGACAAAGCTCCTATGCAGAATTCCAAATAATTTATGTACATACTCTACTCTCCAGGAGTTGGAACATACTCCCCACTCCTTGAGTGTGGGCTGAGCATAGTGATTCCTTGCAAAGAGTACAATTTGGAAAAGGAGGGAGGGAAAAGTAATTTTACAGACTACCTCAGCCAGGTGACTGAGGTCAACATCGTCAGGGATAATTCACGTTGATAGTATGTACCCTTCATGTGATGTGATGTGAATGGTACTTCTGTGATCTTTCTCTCAAAAACCCATAAACTGACTGGGTACTGTGGCTCACACCTGTAATCTTAGCACTTTGGGAGGCTGAGGAGGGAGGATCACTTGAAGTCAGGAGTTTGAGACCAGCCTGGACAATACAGTGAGACCCCATCTCTACAAAAAAATTAAAAAATTAGCCACACATGGTGGTGCACAACTATAGTCCCAGCTACTCAGGAGGCTGAGGCGGGAGGATCACTTGAGCCCAGGAGTTTGAGGTTACAGTGATCTATGATGATGCCACTGCACTCTACTCAGGGTAACAGAGTGAGACTCTTCTCAAAAAAAAAAAAAAAACTCATAAACCCAGTCTAATCATAATTTTCTCACAAGACAAATTCAATTGAGGAACATCTGTGGAATACCTTAGCAGTACCCCTTAAAACTGTTAAGGTCATCAAATACAAGGAAAATCTGAGAAACTGTCACAGCCAAGTGAACCTAAGGAGAAGTGATGGCTAAAATGTAATATGGTACCCTGGTTGGGATCTTGGAACAGAAGAAGGACATGAGGTAAAAACTAAGGAATTCTGCATAAAGTGTAGACTTTAGTTGATAATAATGTATCAAGATGTCTGGTTTTCACTCCGGCGTGTGGGGACCTTGGAAGTCATCTCTCCCACTCATACAAGAAAAAAGCTGAACAAACTGAAAATGAGCAACCCTTTTCAGACGGATGGGAGAACTGAGGTCACAGGGCAAATCGCTGCCCCCAAAATTGGAGAGGCAAATTGGAAGATACAGCGAATCAGAGCTTACCGGAACAGAAAGCTGCCAGCAGAAACCTCTGCAGGAACCAGTCTTGGGTGGGAGAAACTAAACCATAATTGACAAGTTGCTGGATGCTCCGTGTGGGCGAGTCTGAGAGTTAACTACCACAGGGCCCAGTGTTGTGGGGGCGGGGGCGGCTTCACATGTGTGAGCTTTACCTCCACCAGCTTTTCAGTGAAAATATGAGAAAAATCCTCTCTTGCTTCTGGCAGAGGGAGGGGGAAAGTAGCCACTTTGAAACGCGCCCAGGGCATTCTGTTCCTTCTAAGGAGGCCTGCCCTCAAGAGAAACAATTTCACTGTGGCCTAACCAGGTGGGGTCTTACCACAGCCTAACTGACATGGAGGACAGAAAATACCCATTTCCAACCCCCTCTAGCCTTCCTGTCTCACCTAAAGGGAGCAGTGGGGACAGAAGCACTCATGAAGGCCACAGCTCGGGGGCACGGGCTCACTAAAAGACTGAGACCTAGTCACAGGACTTTGGAAGGTTTCC
This sequence comes from Indri indri, assembly GCA_004363605.1. Classification (NCBI taxonomy): domain Eukaryota; kingdom Metazoa; phylum Chordata; class Mammalia; order Primates; family Indriidae; genus Indri; species Indri indri. The sequence goes on along the minus strand of RJWJ010000815.1, from coordinate 65,993 downwards.
CCTCCCCCACAACCTAAGCAGGGATGTTGGAGGTATCAGATCAGGAATTTAAAATAACAGGGATTAATATGTTAAGTGATCTAATGGAAAAAGTAGGCAACATGCAAGAACAGATGGGTAATGTAAACAGAGATGGAAATTCTAAGAATGAATCAAAAAGAAATGCTAGAAATCAAAAACACTGTAGCAAAAATGAAGAATGCCTTTGATGGGCTTATTAGTAGAGTGGACACTCTTATTAGCTGAGGAAAGAATCAGTGAGCTTGAAGATACGTCAACAGTCAATAGAAACTTCCAAAACTGAAATGCAAAGAGAAAAGTGACCAAAAAGAAGGTAACAGTATATCCAAGAACTGTGGGAAAATTACAAAAGGTGTAAATATGTATAATGGAAATACCAGAAGGAAAAGAGAGAGAAAGGAACAGAAGAAATAGCTGAAGCAATAATGACTGAGAATTTCCCAAGATAAATAATAATGTATCAATATTGGCTTTCTCTTAGCCCCGCTCCAGCTAAGGATAGGCCAGAAGTCCTGGGGAATTAGACCCCCAGGAATAGCCCTCAGTCAACTGACAGGTGGGAGTTGAAGGATCACTACCCCAGCTTCCTTGCTGCTTGGCTGGGACCATGTGAGGGGTGTTCTGCGCCATCCCCCTGAGCTCTTCAGTGGGATCCGGCCTCAGTGCCACAACAGAGGGCTGCGTCTCACGCCCTTTGTTAGTTTCCTTCTCTTCCCTCTCTGACTCCTCCTGCCCAACAGGGCTTCCCAGGAGCACTTCCTGAGAAGTAAAATATTGCACTAGTATTTTTACCCACAGGATTGCTTCTAGGGTAATCCAAGCCAGTCTAACAAGGTATGTTCATTATGGTTTATTACTTCTATAATAGAGGAAAATAAGGGAAAAAAATCATGACATCTGTAAGGTATTTTCATTTTCTTTTCTTTTCTTTTTTAATTTTTTCAAAATTGTACATACAGCACCTGGTATTCCCAGGTGGTCTCCCATCCAAGTACTAACCAGGCCCAACCCTGACTTAGCTTCTGAGATTAGACAAGATTGGGTGCATTCGGAGTGGTATGGCCATAGACCATAAGGTATTTTTAAGCATGAACCTAAAGACTACATTTTCACCAGACTCTAGTGTATTTGTATTATCTGAGAATCACTGATGAATTTGGAGAGCAGAGAATGGAGGAGAAGCATTATTAAGTATTTTTATTAATTATTTTAGTTAAAGGAGACAGAGTATGTTAAGTTGGGTATTTGATATTTTGGTGGCCAGGCCCACTGTGGTGCAGAAGCAGGGTAAGGAAACCTGCAATCTAGTTGCAGCCTCCTTACCGATCAGCTGGGCGCCATGTTTTTCTTACCTGAAGAGTAGAGAAGATAAAAGTGACCCTTTTATGTAAATAAGACCATCAAGCACATAAACTGCTTGGAGGTACTTGGAATTCAAGGTATATTATTATGCTATTTTTTGAATAGCCAAGTGAAGTTTACTTTGTATTTTTATTTGACATATATTCAGTGGCTAAGTATTTTAGAGATGACCTTAAGTGCTGGGTAAATATTAAATTTAAATGTATTTTCAAATTATAGGGAAAGTGACTAAAATTTTGAATGAGAAAAAAACATTTTACTAAATGTAAGACCATCTAAATGTGAAGGAAGGAAAAAAAAAGAAAAGAAATAAATGTGAAGGAGGATTAGGAGGAAATGTATCAAAATCATAAAGCAATTAATGTTTAAATTGATGGGAAAGCTTAGGGATTTTTGTTTGTTTCTGATTTCCGAAACTTTGTTTGTACGATTATATTACTTTCATAGGGAATACAATATTTCAAAAGAATGATTTGTGGGAACAAATGATAGCAGATTTAATTAAAGGAAAGCGACTCTCATATTCTGCTATCTTCTTGTTTACATTTGAAATTTTCACAGTAGGAAAGGAAGACTCAAGAAACTACTGTGCATAATTTTGTCAGCCACGGGGTTATTAAATAAGGCCTCCTCGCTGATTTTTAAAGATATTATTAATATATATTTTTAATACATTTCTTAAGTGACATTTAATATATAAAGAAAAATGCGCAAATCAGAAGTGTAGAGCTCTGTGAAATTTTAATCAACTCCCCTGTGTTACCACTCCCCAGGAGAACTATTAATAGAATGTCACCAACACCCCAGTATCCCCACTAAGGCCCCCTCCCAGTCATTACCACCCAATCTTCCCCAAAGATAACTGTCAGCCTGACTTCTAACACTGTATATGCGTGTTTTTGAAGTTTATATAAACAGAAATTTACAGTACGCATTCTTTTATGTCCTCCTTTTGTTCAACACAGTTTGTGAGAGTAACCATATCCTATGTAGCAGTTAGTCATTCCTACCTTGTACCACCAGTTATCTATTCTTCTGTTCTGGACATGAGTGTTTTTCCAGTGTGGTATTATTGTGAAGAATGCTTGTATTTTCTTGTGTCTGTCTCTGGATGCACACAAACATATGCAATTCCATTGGGTAAATACCCAGCAGTGTAAGTGCTTCATCATCAGGTATGTGTATGCTCAGTTTAGTAAATATTTCCGGTTTTCTAAGGAGGTTGCACCCATTTCCACGCCCACCAGCAGCGTGTGAACATTGTAGTGGGTCCGCATGTGTTGCCAACACTTGGTACTGTCAGTCCCTCCAATCGTAGCCATGCTGGTGGGTGGGTGTGTTATTTCATGGTGGTTTCAATTTGCATGTCCTGTTTACTAAAGAGGTTAAGCACCTTTTCACATCCTTACTGACCATTCATAGAATTTCTTTTATGAAATGTCTGTTTAAGCCTTTGCCCAGTTTTCTGTTGTTTCTTTTTCTTATTGAGTTGCACTTCTTTATATATTCTAGGTGCGAGTCCTTTGTGGGCTACATGCACTGCAAGTGTCTTCTTCTCTCAGTCTGTGGTTTGTCATTTCACTCTCTTCATGGTGAATTTTGATGAACAAAATCAATCTTTTTCGTAATGGTTAGTGCTTTATGTCTATTGTTTGAGATCTTTGCCTGCCCCAGGAAGATGGTTTCCTGTATTATCTTCTCGAAACTATATTAATTTTCACTTTAGATCTACCACCCACATGGAATTTATGTTCGTGTTATACCATGAAGTACAGGGCAAGCTGCTATTTTTTTTTTTTTAAACATAAGGATATTCGCTGGATCCAGTATTATTTATTAACCACTGTCCTTCCCCCAGTGGTCTGTGTTGCCACCACACAAATCAAGTGACTCACATGTGAGTCTGTTTCTGGGTTTGGGTTCTCCGTTCCTATGCCGTTAGACTTCAGAGATTTCTTTTTTTTTTTTTTTTTGCACTTACGCTCTGAGGCATGAATAGAGTTTTTTAATTCATGGGGGAAAAAAACCTCTTGGAGGGAGAAAGGGCAAGGTCAGAGGGATTCATTATAAACATATATAAATAGCAAAATTTATTGTTATTGTTTTTTATTTGCTTTAATTTCAACATGTTATCTAGTTTTCTTTTTAAAAGCAAACATTTAAAACTGCAACATAAACTTTCAGCCACTTAATTTTTTTAAATTCTTTAAGTTTTTGAATATGTAATACATGTAGTCCAAACATTAAAATGTGAGTAAAGGTATGCAATGAAAAGTCTCTTTCCACCTGTATTTGTCCCATCTGACTAGCTTCCACCCATCCAAGAAGTAACTACTGCTATTAGTTTCTTGTTTTGCTTCCAGATATTTTTAAATGCATATATAAACTAGCATGAAAATATATTTTTTGCAATAGTAGTATGCTCTATACACCCTTCTTCATCTTACTTTTTTAAACTTAACATGTCTTGGAAATTTTTCCATAATTATACAAAAAGATTTTTCATTCTTCTATATAGCTGCATAGTATTCTATTATATAAATATATCATAGTACAGTATTCTATTATAAAAATGTATCATAATTTAATTACCCTAGTGATGGACATTTAGTTTGTTTTTAATCACTTGCTATTATAAATAATGCTATTATAAATAACAAAGAATATTCTTGTGTGGTAGCATTTTACATATAAGGGAGTATAATTGTAGGGTAAATTTCTAGAAGTGGAGTTGCTGAGTCAAAGGATTTCCTTGACTGGATACTGACAAATCCCCTTAGGGGTTGTTCCAATGTACAAAAACTATTTTACCTATTTTGTTTTTTAGAAACAGGGTCTCATTCTGTTGCCCAGACTGAAGTGCAATGTGTGATCATAGCGTAAACTCCTGGGCTCCAGTGACCTTCCCACCTTGGCCTCCCAAGTAGCTAGGACGACAGGTGTGCACCACCGTGCCTGGCTAATTTTTCGTATTTTTTGAAGAGACGGGGTCTCACTATACTGCTCAGGCTAGTTTCCAATTCCAGGCCTCAATCTATCCTCCTTGCCTTGGCCTTCCAAAGTTCTGGGATTACAGGCATGAGCCACTGTGACCAGCCTATTTTATTTTTTTAATTAATTAATTTTTGAGACAAAGTCTTTCTCTGTTGCCCTAGCTAGAGTGCAGTGGAGTCATCATAGCTTATTGGAACCTCAAACTACTGGGCTCAAGCAATCCTCCTGCCTCGGCCCCAGGAGTAGCTGGGACTACAGGCATGCCACTATTTTTCTATTTTGAGTAGAGACGGGGTCTCGCTTTTGCTCAGGCTGGTCTCAAACTCCTGACCTCAAGTCATCCTCCTTCCTCAGCCTCCTGGAGTGACAGGATTACAGGCGTGAGCCACTGCGCCCGGCGCCCAGCCTGTACAGCTTTAAAGCAAACCTTTTTACTACAGAATAGTTTATACGAAGTGGAAGAACAGCGTAAGAATCCTCCATATTCCTATCACTCGGCTTCACCAGCTCTTAGCGGCCACCTACTCAGGAATATTTCAAAGCAAATCCCAGACATCACAGCGTCTCTCTATAAATGTTTCCTGACGTGTAAAATATAGGAACACAACCACAATAACATTATCATACCTTTAAAAAGTAACAATAATTTCTTAATATCATCAAATATCCAATCAGTGTTCATTTTTTCCCGGTTGTCTCTTTAGAAGTTTTTTTTCTCATTGTTTGTTTACACCCTGATTTAAACAAGGTCCATGTATTATGATGGGTTAAATATCTTTTTGAGTCTTTAATTTCTTTTAATCTATAGGTTCCCTTATCTTATTTTTCCTTACAGTTTTTTGTTGAAGAAACTGGGTAAATAAACGGACTTGTAGAGTTTCCCACAATCTAGATTTTGCTGATTTCCTGAAATTGATAATTAAAGTCACAGGCTGGATTAGATTTTAGTTCAAAAACATTTTGGGGGGCAAGATACTTCCTAGGGATATGTGCTTCTATCAACAGGAACATAGTATCTACTTGTCTCTCTTTTTTGATGCTATATGAATTGATACTTAGATCCATGAAAGCTGTGTAGAGCTTTAATTCTCAATGGTGTGTATATTTGTATTCCACAAATATTTCTTAAATTATGTCACTTTTAATTCCCATATGGAGGTATGCTTTTTTTTGGTCTGACCTGTATACCTTCTTTTGAAGGTATCCTCCAATCTTGGTCTTTGGTTCAGGTGGGGCAGGCCCCAGCCCTAACCTCATAGTTCCAGGACCGGCGAGTGACCCAAGTCCTTGCCAATCAGAGTCCCCCATCCCCTGACTGCACTGATCAACTCAAGGAGGCATTCACAAGCTGCATCAGTGGAAAGCATTCTCCAGCTTTTTGCTAAAGAGAGAAGAAAGAACTGTCTTTTCTCTGGGATGGCAAGGCGTAAGAATAAAATAAGACTAGAGCTGCCAGAGTAGCTTTCTCTGCTACCAAGGAAAAGAGCTGCCTGGGCGCGAGCCAGTCCAGGGGAAAGCGGAGGAGGGGGAGCGCCGCAAGGAGTCCCTGGATCCGACCTTGCCTAAATGCAAGAACAGCTTCATAGTTTTCTCCTTCTCCTCTTCTTTTTTTCCTTCCCTCCCTTCCCCACCCCTCCTCTTTCTTTGTTTTCTTCTGGTTCACTTATGCTAATTTTAGTTTGGTTTCTACAACTTGCCACCCAAAGAGACAACTAACACAACTTCCCACTTTCAAGTTCTTAAAATAATGTAACATTTTAGTTTACTGAATAAGATGTTCCACGTTCCTCGCTTACCCTCAATGTCATTCAACTCTCCTTCGATTCTGATTTTCTAGGATCTAATTCTTGCTTAATTAATGAGTCGCCCAACATTGAACATCTGCCAAGCCCGGTTGCAGATCCCATGGGGGATACAGCCCCTTCCCTTGAGGCGCTCCTGGCCTGGGAAGGAAGCCAGACGTCTACATGGGGGAAGGTGGCCAGCACCACCAGCAGGACCTCTGAATGCCAAACATAGTGAACAGGATTCCAGAAGCAAGCAGGCCTCATTCTTCCCTGGAGGGGTCAGTAAAGAATTCACAGAGAAGACAAGAATATTTTTTTAATGCTTTATTTTAGTAGATGGCACGTTGATAGGGTCCAACATTCAGAAGGTGCAAAAAGGCATACGGTGAAAAGTCTCCTTTCCAGCCTAGCCCCCTGAACCTCTCAGTTCAAGACTGAACTTCAGCGGATCTGTAGGATCTTCGTAGGACAAAGGAAGGAACAAGGGTATATAAAAATGGCAGCAGAAGCTGGAGTTCTGGGGTCAGGGGTGAGGGCCAGGGTTTGGCCAGCATGGTGCCAGGGGGACCCAGACCAGGAAGATTTCTGGTGCAATTTGGGGAGCTGCCAGTTTCAGACACTCCCAGTCTGGGTGGGCACAGGGTCAGTGAACACAGGGAGGGGACATCCTGTGTATGCACAGACCTCAGGGAAACAGCACCCTCTGGTCTAGTAAGAGGAATATCATTGGACAGAAAGCTTTGTTTTGAAATTACTTTGTTATTTAAATTCACTTATTTATTTGTTGATTTTTTTTTTTTTTTTAAATAAGGAGCTGACCTCCAACACCTCTGGTTGCCAGAGGCCTCTTCTCTTGCTTAACTTGACCTCTTGAAAGAAACGCTTGGCCTTTGAGGCTCTCAGTCCCTCTGGCAGGAAACGTCCTTCTGGAGCTGGACTGGCCCGTGTGCACCGGGAGCCGGTCAGCAGCCCGCTGAGAAGCTCTGCCAAAGGCCCTCTGGACAGTTTGTCTTTACATCCTCGGCAAGAAGCTTCCAGATGTGCTGCCTTTTTTCACCCTGCCTTCTCTTTGGGCTCCTGAGGCATAGCCTTCTCTGTGCCCACCCTTGGCGTCATCTTTTCAGACACTGCGCCTTCCGTGCACCTGTGGCCTTTGCTGGACCTTTCACAAGGCGGCTGGGGACCCTCAGCCTCCATGCTTTCTCTCTCCCTGTTGCTGTCACTTTCTTGAAAAAACAAATAAACAATTGTACTGCAAGAGAGCGCGGCTATTAGGAAATACACACCGAATATTTAGGGGTAGAGGAGCACTATGTCTCCAGTTCACAAAGTGCTCAGAAAAAGACGCATCTGTCTAACATATACAGAGAGCGGATGATAAAGCGAATGGGGGAAAACGTAAACAACTGGTGAATCTGGGTAAAGGGTACACAAGGGTCCTTTTACGACAGCAACTTTCCTGTTTGAAGTTATGTCAAAATTTAAAAATGACAAAAACAAACAACGAAACTTCTGTTTTAGAAACCCTGCTACTCCCCGAGAATTAAAAACAAAGTGTTTTTAAAAAACTTTTTTTGTTTTGTTTTGTTTTACATGGTAACCCAAATTACAAAACAGGTAATTTTCACATCTGTGCCCACCTTCGGTGTTCCAGTATTTCCTGGCCCTCAAGGCCTTCACAATTTAGTAAAGAATGCAGGAAATTAAACAGGCAATTCCAATACAGGTAAGTGTTGAGTGCCATCAGGGTACATGCCAGTGCGGGGGGGGACAGTCCAGTGGGAAGAGGTAGAGAGGGCCCAGAAAGTTCTCTTCATGGCAAGTCAAACCTCAACTGGGTCTTGAAGGGTGAGAACACTAGAAAACATTAGGGAGGCAGAGGCAGGGAGGGAGAGATGTTGAGGCGTCATTATACACCAAACACTGTGCTAGCAGCTGTCCTCTGTGCTCTGACTTAGATCTTGGAAGACAAATATGATGATCTCGCTTTACCAGCGGGCCTCAGGGGGAGCCAATGACTCTCCCATTCAGGAGGTGACGATCTGAGTTCCCACCAGATGTGCCTGACTCCAAGCTGTGCTCTGCTTCTACACAGGGGAAATGGCCATTATTCTTTGTTTTTCTTTTCTTTTCTTTTTCTTTCTTTTTTTTTTTTTTTGAGACAGAGTCTTGCTCTTTCGAGGTCAGATGAGATCAGGTACGTTCAGGGTGGAATGGCTATAGAGAGTCTTGCTCTTTTGCCCTGGCTAGAGTGCAGTGGTGTCAGCCTAGCTCACAGCATCCTCAAACTCCTGGGCTCAAGCGATCCTCCTGCCTACGAGTAGCTGGGACTACAGGCACGCACCACCACACCTGCCTAATTTTTTCTATTTTTAGTAGAGACGGGTCTCACTCTTGCTCAGGCTGGTATCGAACTCCTGATCTCAACGATCCTCCCGCCTTGGCCTCCCAGAGTGTGAGGATTACAGGCGTGAGCCACCGCGCCCGGCCAAAATAGCCATTATTCTTTCCTCCGTTTTGTGATTTGTTGTTGAGCTTCCTCAGTTTCCAGAAGGATCGCTACTGCAGAGACCATGAACAAAAGTGGGTATGAGAAAATGCAGTGAGCTCAGGGTGGACTGGCGCTCCCAGCGGAGTCAGTCTGCGGGGCCGGGAGAGGGGGCAGCCTAGAAGTCTGCTTCTCTAGAACAAAATAGACACAGGGTGCTTAGAACAGCCCCTGGCACATAGTAAGTGCTATATTCATCGTTGCTCGAGTTATTGTTATCTGGGAAACAATAGCAACGGCCCCATGGCCCCAGCAACTATGAAACATTTCCTGCATCAGAACCTGGCTCTCGTCCACAAATCTGGCCTTTAAGGTGTTCTGTGCTCTGGGGCGGGTCCTGCCTGCTGAACCCCACCCAGTGAAATGACGGCCCCAACGAGGAGGCCACTACATCTTATCAAGCTACATTTGAGAGTAAATGTACAACTGGCTGCCTTCCAAACGTCTAACGCTGGAAAAAGGTAGGACTACGCATGCGTGAGGTCCACACCAGGCGTAGGAAGCCTTATCCGGGTACCAGGTAGGGGTGATTGTTTATGCAGAATAGATCAGACCGAGCAAGCCCAAATAACCTACTCGAGCTCACAGGGTAAGAGATCCACCTGGTGTCCGAAACCAGTTATCCTTGATAGATGCTCATTCCACCAGATCCACTGCCTCCCAGCGCACCAACCACATCTTCATCCACTGCAAAAACATCACTCGTGATAATGACAAGGACCCACAAAACCCAGCTAGGTCTCTGCAGGCGGAGTCTCAGTCAAAAGATAAGATTTCTTAGAATTACTTTAGAAGGTTTTTGATGCTAATTTACAGCTATTTGCGCCAATCAAGTGCATTTTCTCCTTCTCTGAGCAAAATGGGGGATGATTAAATGCAATTTTCATTGCAGTGGCCAAGTAGGAGGCCAAGAGAATAGTATACCCACATCTCTCCTGGAAATTTCCCCCTAAGTATAGCTACCACAGCCACCTGGGCTTTCCCAGGACAATCTCACTTGCAAATTCTGTCTAGTTACATTACATATCTTCCATTTTAATTTTTGCTGTCATGAAGAAACGGAATTCAGGAAATATTTGTCTCGCACCTAGTAGGCACCAGGCATTTTTCTAACTGCTAGGGATGCCAAGTTGAATAAGATTGACCAGTGGGGGAGACGAAAATGAAAAGTCACTGAATGTCAGCATCGAGTTCTGTCTCTCTTCCAATGCCCAGCATCTCTCCATCCCCAATCCCTGCCATTTTCTCTCACGTGGGTAACCATAACTTCTGTTTTCCTCTTGCCCTGCTCCAGCCCACTTCCCAAACTCCAGCCACAGTAGCCCCCCCTTTAATGCCTCCAAAGGCTCTCCTCTGCCCTGCGAGATCAAGTCCCAACTCCCTAGCACAACCCTGTTTGCTCAGGCTCTGTCAACCCCTCCAGTTTCACAATTCACCCTTTTAAATTCCAGAGGGATTTTGAAGTCCCCCAAAGCATCCTTCTTTCTCCAGTCTCAAAGTCTGCATAGATTGCTTCCTGGAATGCCATCTCCCGTACTCCTTCCCATCCCCAGCGTTCTTGGATTTGTAATGCACTAAATTATAACTGTTTCCTTCTCTAAACTCCAGTGTGATGGGGAAGACCAAGACCTTCATGTCCCTGAGCCTGGTGTGATGCCTGGAGTACCACAATAAATACTTGCTGGATGAACGTATGAATGGATGAATGCCGTGATGCTCTGGGGCTGTTAGGGCATACAGAAGAGCAACCCAGGTTGAAATCCAGGGAAGAGGGAAAGTTTCTCAAAGTAGTTATTCCTCGAAATGAGTCTTAAAAGACATCAGCTTTTAGCCAGGAGGAAGAATGGAGAGAACATTCCAATTAAAGGGAGTAGCATCTGCAAGGGAATGCTGGCTTTGCTCAGTGAGGAACTGAGAATGGCTGGTGCCAGGGGGCTGAGTGGGGATGAAGTGGAGGAGGAAGGCAGGAGAGGGAGGCAGCAGCTGGATATGCAGGGTGGGGAAGTGGTGGATGGTAAAAGGATGAGTTTGCAATGTCTGGTGGAACAACTACAAGAAGAAGTCCTGAAAGCAGATGATTAAATGGGTCCAGGGCTCAGTAAAGACGTCTGGACTAAAGATCTAGATTTGGACATAAATAGAGATAGATTTCAAGGGAATGGATTGGATTATTCAAAGAGAGTGTGCTGAGAAGAGAAGGATCTAGGGTGGAATCCTGAACAGGAATGACATACAAGAGACAGGAAGGAATCAACTAAAGGCTGAGAAGCATCAAGACAAAGAAGGAAAACAGGAACATAGGAGGCTATGAAAGCCAACGGAAGAGATCAGAAATGGTATCAGATGCTGCAGGTTGAAAAATATCTATTGATAGCCAATGACACATGTGTTAGATTCCTATTTCTGAGGTAACAAATTGTCACAAACTTAGTTGACCATCTCGCCCCCAAAGAGTCACATCTCTCCCCTATGCAAAATATATTTATTTACCCATTCCTAAGGTCCCCAAAAGTCTCACCCCTTTATAGCATCAACTCAAGTTCAAAATGTCATGTAAGTCTCATAAGCTCAAAAGTCCTAAATCTCATCTATATCGTCTAAATCTAATATGGGGGAGGTTGTAAGTATAGTCCATCATGGAGCAAAATTTCTCTCCACCTGTGGATGACAAAACAAGTTATCTATTCCCCAGGTACAATGGTGGGACAGGCATATGGCAACAGTTGTAGACATTCCCAATCAAAATGGGATTAAACACTGTAGAAGGAAAAAGGGAAGCACCAATCCCTTGCAATTTTAAAACCTACCCAGGCAAAGAACATTAGGTTTCAAGACCTGGAAATAATCTTCTGTGGTTTAAGGCTCCACCCTCTGGGCTTAAACCTTGGCCCTCTGAGTCATTCTTCCTTTTTCATGAAATGTAGCTGGTATTTGTAGCTGAGTAGTTTCATCAGCCTGTCTCTTGCCAGTAGAATTTTGCGGAACCACTAGCCTTCTTACATTTCATCATCCTCCCTCTCCCTTTTAGTCCACGCTGGCAATGTTTCTGCTGGAATAAATTTCTCAAGATCCTAGTGGGTCTCCTGTTTATGTCATGGGGATTCACTCCATTGGACAAGAGGCATGTCCACAGATCCTTCCCAGATAATGTTTTCTCTATGTTTGGCTTTTGCTGAAATGGCAGGGGATTTATGAATCACATACTCTTTAAAGAGTATTCTGTGTGACTAAGTATGCTGACTTTTTAAAAAATATTTCTAAAATATTAGCAAAAAGCTGTCCAGCTACACCTTTGAGATTTCCTTTAGAGCACACTTTCCTGACAGTGAATCTCTTAATTTTAACATCTTTTGCAATCTGGATAGGCTGAGAAGTTCCAAAATAATCTAAGTCCTCATTCCAGTTTGTTTAATACTTCTTTCCTCAATTGATTTCTTTCCTCTTGCATTTTACTATAAGCAGCAAGAAGAAAGAAGGCTGCATCTTCAAAGCTTTGATTGGAATTCTCAGCTAAATGTCCAATCTCATAATTCACAAATTCTGCTCCCTATATGACTATAGTACACAATTCTGCTCAGCTTTCTGCCATTACATAATAAGGATTCCTTTCTTTCCAGTTTCTAAGAATGTGTTCTTCATTTCCTTTTCAGCCCTGCTAGAGTTTGAATATTCCTTCCAAAACCCGTGTTAAAATTTGTGCCATTGTGACAGTATTAAGAGGTGGGACCTTTACAGGGTGATTCAGTCATGAGGCCCTGACCTCATGAATGGATTAATGCTGTTATCTGGGAGTTGGTTAGTTAGAATAGGAATGGGCTTCTGATAAAAGGATGGAGTTTGGCCTTCCACTGCTGTCTGTCTCACATGCTCACTTGCCATGTGATGCCTTCTTCCATGGAATGACTCTCACCAGACCAGTGCCATGTCTTGGACTTCCCAGCCTCCAGAACTATGAGCCAAATAAATATCTATTCTTTATAATTCACTCAGTCTGTGGTATTCTGTTATAGCAGCAGAAATTGGACTAAGACAAGCCCTCATTAGCAATGTCTTTAACATCCATATTTTTTACCAACCACTTGTCATGATTTAGGCATACATGCAGAAAAGATTCCTCATGCCTCCTTTGGAGCCACCCTACCTTCCACCCCTAGCACCAGACAATTGATTTGCTTTTTGTCATAATAGATTAGTTAAGTTTTATATAAATGAAATCATATAGAATGTACTCTTTTTGGTTTCTTCCCTTTTTTGAATTATTTGAATATTTTTTATAGTCCCATTTACTGTATATATTGGCTTTTTAGTGGTATCTCTTTGCATTGTATTTTCAATGGTCAGTCTAGGGATTAAACCATATATCCTCAACATTTCTCAGTCTACTTAAGTAATATTGTAGAACTTAACAAAAATAGAAAACTTGTAACCACATAAATCCATTCAGCACCTGAATTCATGTTATGTACACTTGTCCTTTGGTATCCACAGGGGATTGGTTCCAGGACCTCCTATGGATACTAAAATCCAAGGATGCTTAAGTTCCTTACATACTCAAGCATAGTATTTACATGTAACCTGTGCACATCTTCCCATATACTTTAAATCAGGGGTCCCCAACCTATGGTGAGTTATATAATTATTTCATTATATATTACAATGCAATAATATTAGAAATAAAGTACATAATAAATGTAATATGCTTGAATCATCCCAAAACCATCCCCTCAGCCCTGCTCCATGGAAAAATTATCTTCCATGAAAATGATTTCTGGTGCCAAAAAGGTTGTGGACTGCTGCTTTTAAATCATCTCTAGATTACTTATAACACCTAATACAATTGTAAATGATATGTAAATAGTTTTTATACTGTATTTTAAAATTTGTATCATTTTTATTATTGTATCATTATTTTTTATTGTTATTTTGTTCTGAACATATTTCATCTGAGGTTAGTTGAATCTGCTGATGTGGAACCCATGAATTTTTTTTAACTAAAAGAAAAATAGTATTCTATATTTACTTACATATTTACCATCTTGATACTCTTCATTTATTCCTGATGATATGAGTTTCCCTCTGGTATAACTTCCTTTCGGCTTAAAATTTTTCCATTAACATTTCTTATAGTATAAGTCTTACAGCAACAAATTCCCTTCATTTTCCTTAATTTGAAAACTGCATTTTTATCCCTAGAAGTTCTGCTTGGGTCTTTTTGTCATGTCTTCCATTTCTTTACTCATGTTTGTGTTTTCCTTTACATCCTTGAGCATATAGAGCATATTTATAATAGCTATTTTAACATCCTAGTCTGCTAATTCCATCATCTCTGTCATTTCTGGGTTTGTGTCCATTGATTAACTTTTCTCCTGCTTATAAGTCATATTTTCCTGATTCTTTATATCTAGTAATTTTTTTTTAGTCTGGACATTGCAAATTTTATATTGTTACATGCCTGATTTTGTTGTATTTCTTTCAAGAGTATTAGATTTTTTTTCTGGCCGGCACTTACTTTACTTGAGGATTTGTTCGAACTTACTGCAGTGAGTTTTTAAGCCCTTTTAGGGTGAGCATAGAGTAGTGTTTATTCTAGGACTGATTTAGCCCAACTTCTAAGGCTTGCCCTCTGGAATTTTTTACAGAATGTCCCTTGCAGTCAATGAGTTCTTACCACTCTGGAGGGAACTCGAACAATTCTGAGTTCCGGGAATTTTTAGTCTTACACATTGCTGGTAATTGCTCTCTCTGTCTGGCTTTATTTATTTATTTATTTATTTATTTATTTATTTATTTTGTTGAGACAGAGTCTCACTCTTTTGCCCGGGCTAGAGTGAGTGCCATGGCGTCAGCCTAGCTCACAGCAACCTCAAACTCCTGGGCTCAGGTGATCCTTCTGCTTCAGCCTCCCGAGTAGCTGGGACTACAGGCATGTGACACCATGCCCGGCTAATTTTTTTCTATATATATTTTTAGTTGGCCAATTAATTTCTTTCTAATTTAAGTAGAAGTGAGGTCTCGCTCTTGCTCAGGCTGGTCTCGAACTCCTGAGCTCAGAACAATCTGCCCGCCTCGGCCTCCCAGAGTGCTAGGATTACAGGCATGAGCCACCGTGCCCGGCCTCTGTCTGGCTTTATGAAGTCTCACCCTATGCATGTACAAATTGGTATTTAGCCCAAACTCAACCACACCAATATGAGATCTCTAAATATGAGATCCCCTTTTTGGTAGCTCTTTCTTTTCAGATAGTACGCCCTGCAAATTCTAATTGCCTTGGCCTCCCCAAACATCGATCTCTGTCTTCTCAACTCAGCAAGATGGCCAGACTTCTCTTGGACTCACTCTCCTTATGCTGCATTCTGGGAATTATCTCCATGCAAACAGCCAGACTATGGCAGGGCTCATCTCATCTGTTTCCTTTTCCTCAGGGACCATATTCCCATACTGCCTCTGTCTGACTGTGCTGTATTTGGTTCAGTTTTCTAGTTCTTTAGGGCAGGATGGCAATTGTGGACTGCCTTACTTTCTCACAGAGTAATACCCTGTCTCTTAAAAAAACTGTGGAAATCTTCCATTAAGGATACATTAAAAAGATAAAAAAGAGGTGGTACGGAACAAATAAACAATTAGTGATGCAGACTGGGAAGTTCAATTTTTGACTAATAAGAGTTGCAGAGAGTAGGGGTGGAGGGAGGAAGGAAAAAGAAAATAGAGGGAGGAAGCTTTTGGTGAAGTAATATAAGAAAACCTCTCAGCACTGAAGAATATGCATTTCTACAATAAAAGGCTCACCAATTGCCCAGCATAATGAACGAATGACAAAGAAAAAAAACATCACCTCTCATCAAGACATATTTTCACGAAATTTTAGAACACTGGAAATAAAGAGAAGATCCCGCGGTAGGCAGAATAATGCACGCCTCCCCCTCCCCTGCAAGATGTCTATGTTCTAATCCCCAGGATCTGTGAATATGTTAGATTATGGCCAAGGGGAATTAAGGTTGCTGACGGAATTAAGGTTGCTAATCATCTGAGTTTAAGAATGGGAGATTATTCTGGATTTCTGGATGGGCCCAATGTAATCACAAGAGTCCTTAAAAGTAGAAGAGGGAGGCATAAAAAGAAACCCCAGAGAAATGGCAGCCTGAGAAGGATTTGGCTTGAGGCTGCTGGCTTTGAAGATGGAGGAAGGAGACCATGAGCCAAGGAAAGCGGGCAGCTTCTAGAAGCTGGAAAAGGCAAGGAGACAGATTCTCTCCTAGAGTTTGCAAAAAGGAATACAACCTGCCAATACCTGGATAGCCCAGTGAGATCTGTGTCAAACTTCTGCTCTACTGTAAAATAATAAATTTGTGTTGTTTTAAGTTACCAAATTTGCTGAGCGTGGTGGCACACACCTGCAATCCCAGCTATTTGGAAAGCTAAGGGGAGAGGATTGCTTGAGCCCCAGAGTTCGAGACCAGTGTGGGCAACATAGTGAGACCCCATCTCAAAAAAAAAAAAAAAATTACTGAATTTGTGATAATCTGTTACAACAGCAATAGAAAACTAAGGTAGTGCCTAAAACTTTTCACAGAGAAAAAGCTGATTACACAAAAAGATCAAGGAATTAGAATGATATCAAACCCCTAAGAATAGAATGAAAGCTAAAACACAATGGAGCAAAGCTTTCAAAGTTATGAGGAAAGATTATTTCCAACACAGATTATATACCCAGCCAAGCTATTAATTGGTATGAGGGTAGATAAGACATTTTCAGCCTGCCAGGTATTGCAAATTTGAATGCCATGCACCCTTTTTCGGTAAGCTACTGGAGACTGTGCTCCACTAAAATGCAACTTAGGAAGCAGAAGATTCCACATAGGAGGGAGGTAAGGAAATTCATAGGGTGACAGTGAGGGAAAATCCCAGGATGACAGACTAGAGAGTCACCCTTCCAAACTGGCGCAGGCGGACAGAGCTCCAGGCAGTAGATAAGGGGAGAATAGAAGGAACTAAGAGAGGAGGAGAAAGCATCCTCTCCCCATTCCCTTTCTCTTATCCGGGCTACTAAATAGGAACTGCCCTCCTTCCAAAAGTGTTGGAAAGCGTAACTTTGGCCCTTCTCTCAGCTCACGTACCTACCCCCTCCCTCTTCCCTGGGAGGAAGGTGACACTTACTGACTGGTGATGCTGGAAAAGGACCTCAGTGTGTGAGATGCATCCCTTGCCTCCACGCGGTCAGCTAGCAGAGCATGCTCTGCCCTTGGGAAGGGGCCGCCTGCAATTCTAAGTGGGAGTCTAACGTGGGGGTGGGCTGTGGCCAAAGGTATTTGGCTATGAATCTACATTCTGTCCTTCAATCCCTATTATCTACTAATGTGGACATTTTCTCTCTAGTTCTTTTTTTCTTTTTTTTTTTTCCTTTTCACATCAGATGGGTAACGTGCCGACGTCGTTACAAGGTTTGAGGGAGGCACATCTCACGCATGCGCGTGAAAACCTGATCTTCACTCTTATGAACTACAAAAGGATCTAGTTCTCTGATTCCTGCATTGCTCTTGCACTCAGAGGGGAATTCGGCAGATTATCTGATATGTCTGTATGAAAAAAATTAGACTGAAAGGCTGTTGGAGGGTGTGCTACAAATTAAAGCAAATGGAAAACCAAGATAAGTATTAACTTTGGGGAGAGGGAGGGTTGGGAATTGTACAAACAATGTAGTCAGAGCACAGTAAATCAATAGGTTCGGCCTTCCTTCACTCCGTAACGTTTGTTGATAGCTTTTCCATGTGCCAGGCACAGTCCTAGGCCCTAGGAGACACAGCGGTAAACGAAGTCCCTACTCTCAATAAATACGTAATGAATATTTAAATCAATAAGCATATAACATAATGTCAGGTCGTGTGTGTGTGTGTGTGTGTGTGTGTGTGTGAGATAAGTCTGTGAAGAAAAGCAAAGCTGAGTCAGTGGTTGGAGGGGAGGGTATTATTTTAGATAGGAAGGCCAGCAAAGAACTTCTCTAATCAGGTGACATCTAAACAGACTCGTGAATGAAATAAAGAAGCAGGTGGGGCAAACACCGGGAGGGGGGCATTCTGAGAGGGAAGAGCAAATGCAAAGGCCCTGAGGTAGGAATGTTTACACGTTTGAGGAACCAGGGAGGCCAGTGAACAGCAGGAAACGAAGGGGGAAGGGAGCCTGAAGTCACGTCCCACAGGGATTTTTAGGATGTGGCAAAGACTCAAATGATTCATAATAAAGTATACTCTGAATATTTATTTAACTAAAACTTGCGATCAAAGGATGGAGGTTGTGCAAAAAAGTCAAATCCTCATCTAGCATAATAGAAAGTCAACAGATAGTACCTAAAATTGGTAAATTAAGAAATATAAGAATGAGCATATTATTTGGAAATGTGAAGGTACATATTAGAAGAAACAGCTAAAAGAGTTAGTTGAAAGTGGTTGCTTCCAGAGGGGAGCCCTTTGACTAAACCAAAAACCCACACAGCAGACAAAAACCACCCAAAAAACCGGTGAGTGACTTTCTGTGTCTTAGGTTCATGGGCAATGTCTGAGATGACCTCCTTCCCTTAAGTTGAAATCTGGCTTACTGGAATGTTCACCCCGTGGCCTCGTTCGGCTGTCTGGAAAGACCCGGGGAAGGTTACTCCCGCTGCGTGTGAAGGCAGATCTGTCAGGAAACAGATCTCCTGAGACCGCCAGCTCCTTTGCCGCCTCCTCAGGAGACAAGGTTTCCACACAGAACCACCCCTGCGATAAGCAGCAGCCACAGCCAGGGCAGGCGGGGCCAAGATAAGGGACAGGAGGAGGCTTTGAACTTAAACGCCAAACCACCCGAGGTCTTCTTGCCCACCTTCGCAGCACTGCGGCCACGCTTAGCGGGAGAAATCATGAGAGAAGTTACATTCACTCCATATTCACTATGCTCTAGTTTATATGCTGGAGGCTTTATGTATATTATTTCATTTAATCCTCAAAACAACCCTGTGTGTTTCATGCCATTGAACTGTGTGCTTAAAAATGGTTAAGAAGGTACATATTATATGTATTTTACCACAATTTAAAACAAAAACGCAACCGGGCGTGGAAGGTATTGTGCCCATTTTTCAGAACAGGAAACAAAGACTCAGAGAAGTTAAATAACTTGCCCAAACCACCCAGCCAGTAAGTAGGTGTGTGAGCCAGGTGTGCACTCAGGTCTGTCTGTTTCCCACCCAGCCAGTAAGTAGGTGTGTGAGCCAGGTGTGCACTCAGGTCTGTCTGGTTTCCACGCTGTCTGTCCTGTTGAGAGACCCCAGGTGATAAGGTACACGCCAAATGAAACTGAAGGAATCAGCTGTAGGAGGGGATTGTGGTCTGAGTCTAGCAGCATTGCCACTGCTGGCCTGGCGGTCCTCCCTGGAGTAGCAGGCAACTAACTGCTCCGGGAGAGAGCCGTCAGCCCGTTTCTTACCCAGGAAGGCCACGTCGATGAGCGCTGGGAACGTTGCAGCAGGAATGGAGCCCGGGGAACACGCAGCTCTGAGACTTTTTAAACACTCCAAGGGAGCTTCCTTTTACTTGATTTCAGGTTCTGAGTTAGCCGAATTTTTAGATGATGCAAATCCGATTCTTCCCCTGCAGGAGTTAGGGGGAATGACACTTGACAGAGGGCAGAAGGAGCACCGGCATGTCATTAAAATCCAGCTGGGAGTGCGGGTGGGGGCGGGGAGGCTGAGGAGGACAGGTGGAGGTGTGAGGAATCATTGCAGTAACAACACCGTCGAACGCTTTTATAAAGTGGGCCAGGTGGCAGGCACTGTTCTAAGCACTTTAATATGCAGTAATTCACTTAATTCTCATAACCACACTATGAGGTACATGACATTATCAGTTAGCTAATGGATACAAAGTTTCAAAAGATAATTCGAGGTACTGATTTATCCTATATGCCAATTTCCACCTTAGAAAGTGGAAGAATACGTTTATAATGACAAAAACTAGAAAGCACCTAAATGTCCAACACCAAGGAATATTAGAGCCGTGAAATTTTTTTTTTTTTTTTTTTGAGACAGAGTCTCACTCTCTTGCCTGGGGTGAGTGCCGTGGCATCAGCCTAGCTCACAGCAACCTCAAACTCCTGGGCTCAAGCAATCCTACTGTCTCAGCCTCCCGAGTAGCTGGGACTACAGGCATGCGCCACCATGCCCAGCTGATTTTTTCTATATATATATTTTTAGCCGTCCAATTAATTTTCTTTGTATTTTTGGTAGAGATGGGGTCTCGCTCTTGCTCAGGCTGGTCTCGAACTCCTGAGCTCAGGACGATCCGCCCACCTCGGCCTCCCAGAGTGCTAGGATTACAGGCGTGAGCCACCGCGCCCGTCCTAGAGCCGTGAAATTTATGCAGGAAAAAAGGGAGAATAATAATAGCCATTAGCTACCGGGTGCTCGCCGTGCCCAGCCATGCTTTACACACATTGATTCCTTTCGTGTCTACCGTGACCCAGCAAAGGAGGTCCTACCGTTGCGTAGGTCTGGAGCTGAGGTCTGAAGCTTTCGAAGGTCATCTAGAGTAGATTTGAAACCCAGCCCCACCAAGCTTCAGGGCCCAGGCTCTTCCTGTCTCTGAAGACTGGAAGACAGAAAATACTGAACAGAGCTGCTACCGACGAGGATTGCAATCACGTAAAACTTGGGGCCACAGGAAAATGCCAGTCATGACGCTGATACGTGAACCAGGCGAGGGGGTAGTTTGAGGGCAATGGGTGGAAGTGGTCTCTCTAAATACACTTGCCAAAGGAGGCCCAGCGCAACGTTCTTTTCCTCAGTTGCATGAGTGCTTTGTTCCTCCCTTAGCTGTCGTCACGTCACACTCTGTGCCACTTGGAGCACTGGGTCCTTCATATCCTGAATTCCCAAAGGAAGAGAGGCGGCAGAAGGTCAGAAAGGTTGTCCTTTCCCAGGTTCCCCTGGGACCTGCAGACCCACACTGACACCTGCTGGGGGCGGAAGACTGTGGCCAGGCTGTCTCTGCCACCTGCATCTTGGTTGAGTCCCAAGACAGGGCCTCCGCCATCTCCCGGGCTGCCGTGTCTGTGTACGCACCGCAGTTGCACAAGGCAGCTCGGAGACGAGACGTGCCTCTCTGACGTCCGCTCCCCGGGGCGTCTCTCGGCACAGGGACTTTACTGATGACGTCAGAGGGGAGACAGGCGAGGTGAACGTCACAGCCACGCGATGGCAGCCCCTTTCCTCAAAGCCCCCCGCCCTTTCTCACCAGTCCTGGCTTCTCTCCACCCGCCTGGCCCTTCTCCGTGTCTTCTGCTCCGCTTTCTTCCTGACTAGTGTCCTCCCTAGTCAGGAGCAAAACCCGTAGTTCCTCCCTTCGCTTCCCGCAGAGCCGCCCCACCCCCACCCGCGAGCTCCATTCCCACGAGTCACACATTTTACCCCAGGAGACTTATCAAGGTTCTTTTCCTCAAGGACACATCCTTTCCTAAAAAGAATTCTAGTAGCAACTGGGAACAAAAAAGATTGTTTTTAAAAAAAACCTTTTGTATTTGTGATCATCTTAGCCCAGGTTCCCCGGAAGACAGACCCTGTGACAGAGACGGCGTGCAGGAAGTGTCCTGGGAAATGCTCTTGAGAACGGGGTGTGCGAGGAACGAAGCTGCAAGATCAGAGGGGGAAGCGAAGCTGCAGTGCAGTTGCAGTGAATCTTCACCCAATCCCACGGAAAGTTCTGGAGCTAATGGCCCTTTGGAGTTATACCATTGAGGCATGGGGGCCGGGCCTTGGGACTCCCCGCTCCACACGCATTAACCGCGCCAGTGGTTGGATGCCCGACAGGCAAACTCCAGCAGCTGGGGGAATGAGCACCCCAGTCCTAACGGGGGCATATGGGTGGCACATTACAGCATCCATACAGTCATAATAATTTTTAAAAGGAATGTAGTAACCTACATATCTACCTATTCAAGATCTGATAAATAAATAGCAGTACATCCATGCCAAAGAATACTATGCAGTTGTTAAGAACAAGATTTGTTTGCTGATGTGAAGTGGTAACTAATGTATATTCTTAAGTGAAAAAAGCAGTTGCAAAATGGTATTATTTTATTATCCCACTTTTATATTTTAAAAATGTGTATACTTAAAAATATATGTACAGTATAGACTAAAAACATTTAGTCTAAACATTTAATACTGACTACCTCTGGGGAGAGGATTATGCAAAAAAATTAACAATAAACATTATTTTTATTATAATAATCTTGACAGTAAAACTTTCTTTAAAAAAAAAGCCCTAGAAAACCGAGACCAGGTAGCAGCTGATCAAATTTAAGTCAGTGAAATGACTGTTCTTGCTGCCAACTTGAATTTCTCTCCCCGTGAATTTTCTGTAAGAAACGGCATTTCTCTCCATTTCCTGCCTTAAATGGCACTGCGGCCCGTGCAGCTGTTGAGCAGCTGTCACGTCCTGCTCTGACACAGAAGGGGCTGTGAGAACCTAATGGGCGGTCTGCAGTGCTCCCGTACCAGGCGGGAGGAACGGGACCAGTTGGGGTGGCCCTGATTCCACAAAACATGTGACCAACTCCCAGGCAATGGCCACCGCTCAGTGTCCCTAGTGGCAGGAATCCCTGGCTGCTCCTCTTCATCCATCGTCCTTGTCATCCTCGTCATGGAAATAATAATCACACTTACTGAGAGCTTACTTACCAGGCGACGTGCCAACCACTTTCTACTTACCTCATTTCTCTCTCACAACAATTTTACGAGGTTATATGTATGATTATCCCTGTTTGATAGACAAGAAACTGGAGTCTTTGCACAATTTTGTGAATATACAGTACTAAAACCCACTGAACTGTATGCCTTAAATGGGTGAATTTTAGAGACAGGGTCTCATTCTGTTGCCCAGGCTGGAGCACAGTGGGTCGATCATAGCTCACTGTAACCTCGAACTCTGGGCTCAATCGATCCTCCTGCCTCAGCCTGTGGACGAGCAGCTGGGACTACCAGTGCTCATGACCACCCCTGGCTAATTTTTTTTTTTTTAAGACAGAGGGTCTTGCTATGTTGCCCAGGCTGGAATTTGTGTGTGTGTGTGTGTGTGTGTGTGTGTGTGTGTGTGTGTTTATAGGAATAGGAAATTTATTTTTTTTTTCAGTATATTACAAGTGGAATTTTGTTACATGGATATATCGTATAGTGGTGAGTCTGGGTTTTTGGTGTCCCTGTCACCTGAATAGTGTACATTGTACCCATTAGGTAACTTTTCATCTCTCACCCCCCAAATGGGTGAATTTTATGGTACTGAATACTATCTCAATAAAGCTGTTGAGAGAGAAAGAAAAGAGAGAGAGAAGGAACGAGAGAACCAAAGTCCATAAAGATCACAAGAGCTGCCCAAGGAAGTGGCAGGATTTTGTTAGCAAGACAGAAGCGGGGATGGATGCTGGGTAGTGTCTGTAGCCCCAGAACCCCCTGACAGCCTGCCTTAGCCCCTGGCATGCTCAGGGTCACTGACAACCACAGCCCTTGGGGATGGCGGAGGCTGTGAGGTGGGCAAGCCCTTCAGGCTGTCACTTCCAGCTGCGTCAGAGCATCTGGGCTCCTCGGAGAGTGGCCCAATCAGTGTGGGGACAGAGACAGGGGATGGTACTGAGAGGGAGTGAGAAAAATGGGGCCGTCCAGCACGGGAGCCCCCTCCCCGCTATGCCCTTACAATGTCAATAGCTGCTGCACATCCGCTTCGCAGGAGGCGGAGACGAAGGGGGCTGAGGAGCCGCTGGGGTGTTTGTCCCACGGCCCTGGGAGCCCGAGTCCTGCGAAGGCAGCGGACAGCGGGGCATAGGCAGGCTGTTGTGGAAGGGCTGCGGCATGAATCTCTGTCTTCGCCCCAGCTGGAATCTGTCCTTGTGCCCTTCGAGTGGCGTCCGTGCCGGCAGTGTTGCTCTGGCTCCATCAGCACGTGCTCAGGCTGCTAACCAGAGGGCCAGCATTATCTTGAAATGCATGGTATGAAAACATTTAATGGCTTCAAAATCCTTTGCCTTATCACAAGAAATTGCAATAAGAGCTCTTTAACTCTACAGATAATTTCAAATGCTGTAAAATTTGGAAGGATGGGAAAAACGCTTTTAAATTTTTTATCTCCAACTTGGGCTAAATTCCTCATTGATGGCAGTTACCAAGAACTCGAATAGATCATCATTCAGAACTCTTCATTGGTAATTATTTATAGCCATTTCAAACATATAAAAAAAGAATGTTTATAAAAGTGATGTCCGTGCTATATCTGTCACCTGTAGGACCAGGTGCCCCATCAGGCAGCCACTGGCCACATGCGGCCACTGAGCACTTGAACTGTGGCTGGCCCACTCTGAGATGTGCTGTACATACGAAATACACACCAGATCTGAAAGACGTGGTAAGAAAACAAAAACGTAAAACATCTCATTAATAATTTTTATGTTGATGACATGTTGAAATCATAATAGTGTGGATATATTAGGTTAAATAAAATACATTATAAAACATTTTTTAAAAGCTATGTTCATGGAAGCCTGCTCAGGTTTCTCATTAAAAACTTGAAAATATTTTATATGGAAAATTTCATATAAATTCAGTGTTTCATACACTCTCTAATTGTTTTCATTTTTATAATTCTTTAATATAAAGAAGAAATAATTACTTTTTCCATCAAGCTCCACATAGATGTCCCCAAGTCCCCTCTGGTTTACTTACACATGCCTAAAAATATGGATGCAGAATTCTTGGGCATCTTAGGGAGCCTGGACCAGCCACAGAGCAGCGGGTCGGGAGGCGTCAGTCTTAGCACAGTGACTTAAAGGCGAGGTGGGGCCCTTTGCTTTTTTTGAGCTTATGTTGAAGTAGAGCCCTGGCCTGGCTCCTTATTGAATGTTTCCACTACCCAAGACTTTCTCTCTGTCCTCCTGTAAACTCCTGAAGCCCTTGCTTAGCTGCCAGGCATCTGTGTTGGGTTTCCTATAATCCGTGTGCCTGAGGCGAGGTGTGTCCAGGAGGCAGAGGCCAGGCTACCCGGGTGCTTGTAAATTCGCTTGTTTTTCACATGTGTGGCTTTGGCAACCCATATAGTCCTCGTTATGGGTGAGCCTAAGGCCGTGGCCGACTCTGGTTCCAGCCTCACACCTCTGGGCTGAATCCTGCACACTCCATAAATAGCCTCTGCCACCTGCGTGCCACTCCCTCACGTAATTCAAGAGTCGCTGGCATTTTTCCAGCTCTTCTGAGGTCAGGAACTCAGACTTGTGGAGCCCAGGAGACTGTCCATTTGGAAAATTGGGGAGATGTGGAGGAGACGGGAGTCAACGTCAGGTCCCAGACTGTCGAGTCACCCTCTGGGAACAATATGGGATCTGTTCAGAGGAATGTTGTTTTTTCAAATTCTGTGTGGCCTTGGGCCTGCTCTGTGATGTAATTTGGTCATAACTTTCTCCATCTTTGCCCAAAAATACCTACATTATTGTGCCTGAAACCATCAGCGTGCAAGTGTAGGTGGGACACATCACCATACACTATGGCTGTGTGCGGCCTGTAGTTCCACCTACTTGAGGCCGAGGCCAGAGGATCCTTTGAGTCCAGGAGTTTGAGGCCGGCCTGGGCAACATAGTGAGACCCCATCAAAAACAAAACAAAACAAAACAAAACAACTGTGTCTATGTGTGGATGTGCAGTGGAAGGGGTGTAATTAGTTATAAAAAGTGTTGTATTGAGATGACAGGGGTCATGGGTGTTATTTACTACTGAGCTGTTTACATATCAAATAAATATTCAAACTTTACTATTCAGTTATTTTCAATGTATGTTTAAAATATTCAGAGGGACGAACTTACAAAGTCCTTTGAAGAAAGCCTGTTAAAAGAATTTCTGCCATTCAAGGGTCCAATGACAGGGGAACGATTAAGTAAATTCCAGTAATAATGAGTCAGCATCTATTGTATACTTACTCCGTCGTACCAGGTACCAGGCTAAGTGTTTTATATGCATTATTTCATTTTTTAAAAATGCTCAAAATAACCCAAAAGAATAGAACTATTGTCATTATCATTTTCATTTTATAGATAAGAAAACCAGGGCATAGAGACATGAAGTAGCTCACCAAAGACCTCATACATAGCTGGCTAGTGGCAGAGCTGGGATTTGAACCCAAGACTGTGTGGGTCCTACACGCAGGTGTGAACCACCAGGTTACCAAGCCACACACTATCACACAGCCGTGGTAGGTTTTCACAGCCATGTACACTATCGATAAAGTTATCATGGTGAGAACCTATGAAAGAAAGGCAATTTTGCAGCATCTGTCACAATTTTAAGATGCACATGCCATTTATCACTCAATTCCACTTCTAGGACACTGTGATGGCTAATTTTATGTGTCAACTTGACTGGTCTAACGGATGCCCAGATTGCTGATTAAACATTATTTCTGGGTGTTAAGAGATGAACATTTGACTCAGTAGACTGAATAAGGAAAACCCACCCTGGCCAATGTGGGCGGGCACCATCCAATCCACAGAGGGCCCACGTAGAACAAACGGGTGGGGGAAGGGCAAATTTACTCTCCCCTCTGGAGCTGGGACATCCGTCTTCCCCTGCCCTGGGACATCACAGTACCTGGCCTTTGGACTCCGGGACTTACACCAGTGGGCCCCCTTCTTACACCTTTCTCAGGCCTTTGGCCTTAGACTGGGACTTACACTACCAGCTCTCCTGGGGTTCAGGCTTTCGCACTTAGACTGAATTTATGCTACCTTCCTTCCCAGGTCTCCAGCCTGCAGATGGCAGATGGTGGGGCCTCTTGGCCTCCGTAATCGTGTGAGCCAATTCCCATAATAAATCTCCC
Source organism: Indri indri (assembly GCA_004363605.1). Taxonomy (NCBI): domain Eukaryota; kingdom Metazoa; phylum Chordata; class Mammalia; order Primates; family Indriidae; genus Indri; species Indri indri. The sequence continues at coordinate 39,408 of RJWJ010000815.1, read as the reverse complement.
CTTTTATCTGCACCAGTATACCCACATCTATATACCGATATCTCCTATTGGCCCTGATGAATGCAGACACCATCCAAGAGAAATGCTCATGAATGTATATAAAGACAAATGTAAGTGATCAGAAATATCCTAAATGTCCACTAACAGGGGAAAGGTAAAATCCGTAGATGGAATATTTAGCGGCTTTCTTAAAGCACCGTGGATCCCTATGTACTGATAAGAAATGTCTCCAAGATATATTGTGACATGAAAAGCTAGTTGTAGAACCATTTTTTAAAAAGCCGTTTTGTATGAACATACAGAAAGATCTGGAAGGATAAAAACTAAACTGTTAAAAGTGATTTCCCCTGAGGTGTGAGGGGGAAAAGCAGACGTAAAGGGAAAATTTTACTTTTTCTTTATATATTTCTGAATTATTTTAATTCTTTACGGTGAGTATGTATTACTTTTGTAATAAAAAACTAATGTGGAAAAAAAATTAATGTTTTCAACCAATTTTAATGATATGGGAAAATACTATAACAAGTGAAAAAAATAGAGCATGAAATTATGTATACAGTATGATCTCAGATACACAAAAATGCATTTAAAATCCAAGAAGGAAATATATCAAAATGTTAATAGGACTGCCTCTGGGTGGCAGAATTATAGGTGGGTTTTTTCTGCTTTTGCTTTTCTATATTTTCTAAATGTGCCTTATTATTTTTGTAATTATAAAAAACAATGACGCTGATCTGCCAAAGGTTCATGGCAGGCTATAAATCGCAAGCAGCTGAGGCCAGCAAAGAGCTTCAACTGTGGGGTGTTGCCACCCACGCTGAGGCGTGACGGCCCACTCTTCCTTACTGTGTCCCCCAGGAGTACCTGGTGCTTCTAAGTCTTTAATTTACACACAGATAACCTGGGGATCTTATTAAAATGCAGATTCAGGTTCAGGAGGTCTGAGGTAGAGCCTGAGAGTCTGCATTTCTTTTTTTCTTAAGAATTTTTTTATTTTTTTATTTTTTGAGACAGAGTCTCACTCTGTTGCCCGGGCTAGAGTGCCGTGGCATCAGCCTAGCTCACAGCAACCTCAAACTCCTGGGCTCAAGTGATCCTTCTGCCTCAGCCTCCTGAGTAGCTGGGACTACAGGCATGCGCCACCATGCCCAGCTAATTTTTTCTATATGTTTTTAGTTGTCTGACTAATTTCTTTCAATTTTTTTAGTAGAGACAGGGTCTCGCTCTTGCTCAGGCTGGTCTCAAACTCCTGAGCTCAAACGATCCACCCGCCTCGGCCTCCCAGAGTGCTAGGATTACAGGTGTGAGCCACCATGCCTGGCGTCTTAGGATTATTTTAAATTGACAAATCATAATTGTATACATTTATGGGGCACGATATGATGTTTCGATAAATATATACACAAAGTGGAATGATTACATCAAGCTAATTAACATCCATCACCTCACTTACTTATCATTTTTTGTGGTGAGACATTTGAAATTTACTTTCTCAGCTATTTTGAAAAACACGGTACATCATTATTGACAATAGTCACTGTGCTGCACGATAAATCTCAAAAACTTATTCCTCCTGTCAAACTGAAACATGTAAGTGCGATCACGCAATATTGGTCTTTCCGTGCCTGGCTTATTTCACTTGCCGTGATGTCCACCAGGTTTCATCCATGTGGTCACAAAGGACAGGAGTTCCTTCTTTTTAAGCCTGAATAGTATTCCATGGTGTACATATACAGACCAGCATCCTTTAATAGCTTAATGGCAGCTGTCCTCGGCAGACCACAGCTAAGAAAGAAGCGTAACACTAGGATGCTAGGTGAACCCCTGTGGTTCTTAGAGGCAACACGATCCCACACTTGAGCACACTGTCCGATCCGTTCATTGAGCGGGGCAGGAAGGTGGGAGCCGGCCCCCTGGTGACAGGTTAATTGCATTCATGTAGTTGCGATCATCTGATGCCTTTATTGTAATGTCTAGAGTTGTTATACCTGAGAATTTACTTATTTAAATACATTTTCTTTATTTTTTATAAATTATTTCCCCTTTATTACATAGTTAGGAAGATAGAGAGCTAGATGATAGCTAGATCTTGAAAACTGTAAACAAAGTCAGGATATTTTCCCTCCAAAATTCAATGTCAGGGTAGTAAAGGGGATGTTACAAAAGATTTGTTTTATGGAGAGCCTTTGGGGTGGGGATGGGAGTGGGTGGGGACCCACTGCTAGAGTATCTAAGCTGACATCTGGAGGAGGGTGGCAGGTTGGAGGGGACCAGCGCCCGCCGGCCGCACGGTGGTGCTGCCGCTGCCCCTGCCCCACCAGCCCTTTAAAATAAATAAATAAAATAAAAATAAAAATAAAAAATAGAGGAGGGTGGGCACCAGCTGGATATCCTGGACCAGACACGGACGTGGGCACCGATAAGGGATGTACACACACTCTCGATTACCGTTGTGTTAGTGACGCATTTTCATCTCTGGATTGTGAAGATGGGGAGAATTATTTATGTTGCTGCCAGATGCGGGCTCTGCTGGGCATCTGTTGTTGTTCTTAGCTGCCCAGCTCCTGGACACCACTGCTCTGGGTTGTGGGCATCCTTCACCTTCAGAAGTCTGCTTTTGTAGACTTTCTGGAATCCCTGGTTTTAGGGGCATCACTCAGCTGGGCAAGGTGGCCCATACCTGTAATCCTAGCCCTCTGGGAGGCTGAGGCAGAAGGATCACCTTCAGGAAGAGCCTGCCTCCCACTGCAGAAGCCGAGAAGTCCAGACCTCGCAGTTGGGGTGTGGACTCACGTCCTAGCCACACGCGGCGCAGGCACACTTGCCCCGGACTTTGAGCGGAGACACAATTGCTCTTCCCTGGGTGAGGAGGGAAGTCATGACTGAGCAGGTGATATTTCAGCTGAGCTTTGAAGAATAAGTAGAATTTCACTGGGAAAAGTGAAAGTGGGGCAAAGGAGTGAATATGAAGATGCTTTAAAGTAGGCAAAACGTTACTAATTTTACTCATGGGTATTGGACTGAAAGGACACTGAACAGGGGTCAGAAGACCTAGGTTCTTCTCTGTGTGACCTGGGGCAAATCCCTAAACCTGTGAGTTGTGTTTCCTTATCTATAGAAAGAAACTTCTACTAGTGATCTGCCAACCTCATATAGTTTTTGTGAGATCAAATTAAAATGAAAATAGGCCAGGCGCGGTGGCTCATGAGACCCTATCTCTACAAAAAATAGAAAAATTAGCCAGGCATGGTGGCGCGTGCCTATAGTCCCAGCTACTCGGGAGGCTGAGGCAGGAGGATCGCTTGAGCCCAGGAGTTGAGGTTGCTGTGAGTTGTGATGAGCCCACGGCACTCTAGCTGGGGCAGCAGAGCGAGACTCTGTCTCCAAAAAAAAAAGAAAGAAAGAAAGAAAAGAAATGAAAATGAAGATAAAAATGCTTTTAAATAGAAAAGTCTGAATAAAAATTAATAATTATGGGCCGGGCGTGGTGGCTCACGCCTGTAATCCTAGCACTCTGGGAGGCCGAGGCGGGCGGATTGTTTGAGCTCAGGAGTTCGAGACTAGCCTGAGCAAGAGTGAGACCCCATCTCTACCAAAAAATAGAAAGAAATTAATTGGACAGCTAAAAATATATATAGAAAAAATTAGTCGGGCATGGTGGCGCATGCCTGTAGTCCCAGCTACTCGGGAGGCTGAGACAGTAGGATTGCTCGAGCCCAGGAGTTTGAGGTTGCTGTGAGCTAGGCTGACGCCACGGCACTCGCCCCAGGCAAGAGAGTGAGACTCTGTCTCAAAAAAAAAAAAAAAAAAAAATTAATAATTATGAATAATCGAGGGAGGGGAGAAGAAAAACAAAAGAGATGAGAGAGCCAAGTTCAGGCTGAGAGAGGTTGGAAGAGAAGCAGGAGTCTGGGGAGGAATTTGCCAGATCAAAAGCCGGCTCTTCCTGCAAGTGTAGGGCCCGGGGTCAGGGCAGGTCACAGAGCGAGGGCAGGAAGTCGCCCTAAGCTGTTCACACCCAGACAGCTGGCAGGTGTCAGAGGGGCACAGACACCCAGCTGCGAATGGAGGAGTCTCCCGTTTCTCTGCTCCTGCGGCGGGGCCTCTTCTCCCGTCACCTCACCTGCTATGTGGGGGGACCCGACCTTGGTCACTCTTGCTACAAATGCCTTGTGTTATTTTTCTCTAGTTGGTCAGCGTCTTCTATCACATTTTGACTCCAAACTTTCATCTCAGAAAGTAACTCTAACTTCATTTTGGGGGAGCTTTGCTGACTCCCCTGCATTCTGTCACGCGGAGTGTGACATATGGGCGTACGTGGCCTGGCAGCCTGTGCAGAAGGGGAACCGAGAGGCCCACGTGCCCAGAGCTGCTTCTCGTCACTGCTCCTGCAAATACCGTCACTTGGACACTCCTCAGAACCTTCAAGGCCAACACGCGCACACAGAATTCACTGCTTTTCGTCGCTGACCCTCCTCCTTCTCCTTTGTCCCTCTGCCTAGGCCTCCACCTGCCTAGTTACCTGGGATCGAAGTCAGAAATCACATTTGACACCACCTTCCCATTTGCGTTTGGGTCCCAAACCGTCAGTAAACTCTGATAACGCAGGAGGCCTTTGGCCACTCACAAATTACGCAGTCATTTGCCGAGCAACTCGAAAGTCAGTGACTTCCAGCTGTTTGGAATGGGGTCGCCACCCACCATGTAGTGTTGTCAGGAGTTGGAGAGAAGGTACCCAAAGCCCTAGCAGGACCCTGAAGTGCAGCTACCCAGGTTGCTGAGTGGGAAATGAATCATTTAGCACCAGACAGCCCGCCGCACTCTCAGCCCGGGCTAGAGTACAATGGCGTCACCATAGCTCACTCCAACCTCAAACTCCTGAGCTCAAGTGATCCTCCCGCCTCAGCCTCCCAGAGTGCTAGGATTATAGGCGTGAGCCACCTTGTCCAGCTGAGTGATGCCCTTAAAACCAGGCATTCCAGAAAGTCTACAAAAGCACCCCACATACATCACAAGGTGACCCCCTCTGCGATGTCTCTAGGCTTCTCCCCTTGCTTCCTGGCCCCAGTTCAGGGGTTCATCTGCACGTGGGGTCTGGCAGCGACTCCCAATTTCCTCCTGTCCCTGTGCATATGACCTGTGTCATGAAGGTTCTCAAACACACACCTGGCCACACCCTTGTCAGACCTTTGGGAGTGAGCCGTCCCCAGGACATCAGGGCTGAGCCCCCAGCCTGGCTCTCTCAGCCCACAGTCGGGCCAAGGCCCCCTCTCCAGACCTCCCTCCCGGCCAGCGCTCCCCTCCTCAGCCCCTCTCTCCCGTCCCGCTTCAGCCACATTCGTCTGTGTGAATGAATGCGATGAAACGCCAGCCCATGTCTCATGCTCTGTCGGCTTGGTCGGTGTGGCCACTGTCCTGTGTCATCACATTGTCATTCTTATTAACATGCCAGACTATAAAAGATCGGGTAAGGAGAGAAGACCACACGATGCTAAAAACTGAGCTGAAGATTCGAGTTGCGTAAATTAATCATGAGGGTGCAAGGAAGAGGAAGGACGGATCGGCACCGGGGTGGCCCTGGGCTGAAAGGTGGCACTTGCGTGCTGTGAGGGCGGTGTGGGTCCCGGAGGAGCAGTGCAGCCCCTGCCTCGCTCCTGAGTGGTCCCCAGCCAGCCACCCCCATTGGGACGTCCTTTGGAGCTGCCAGATCACAGTGCGAGGACGTTCAACTCCACACGAAGACGTTTTCTCACCTTGCAGCTGGCAGAAGTTCCGGAGGCAAACGTGTTCTCCCCAGAGCTTGGCGGATCAGAGCAGGTGCTGATGTGAGAGGAACAGGACATGGAGGAAGCTAAGTAGGTCACGTCCTTGTTCTAGTCCGGGCCTGGCCTCTCTGTGAACCCAGACCTGGCCTCTGGGCTTTATGGGAGAGGGCAGAGGGGCAGGAGCTGGAGAAGGGACGAGGAGCAGGAGGAAGGACAGGGAGAGCAGATGGCTGAGGGGCGAGCGGGAGGGCGTCTCCCTGTACCTGGGTGAGGGCAGGGCTTCGATGACAGCGGCCCACCCTGGCCCCTCCTCTTCCCCCTCTCCTGTGCCTTAAAATGAACCTGGGATTTTGTTTTTATTCAGGAATGGTGAGGCCAACAGACCAGCAGATGACTGCCTTTGAAACAGTAGTTTATGGTCGGGCGCGATGGCTCACACCTGTAATCCCAGCACTCTGAGAGGCTGAGGCGGGAGGATCCCCTGAGCTCAGGAGTTCGAGACCAGCCTGAGCAAGAGTGAGACCCCCATCTCTACTAAAAATAAAAAAATTAGCTGGGCATGGTGGCGCATGCCTGTAGTCCCAGCTACTCGGGAGGCTGAGGTAGGAGGATCATTTGAACCCAGGAGACTGAGGTTGCTGTGAGCCAGGCTGATGCCACGGCACTCTAGCCTGGGTGACAGAGAGAGACTCTGTCTCAAAAAAAACCAAAAAAGTATTAATAGTTTGTTACTCAGTTCCCAGGAGGAAAGGGCGGGCCACAGCACGCAGGGCCACACCTTGTATGGCCACGCAGGGAAGCGCCAGGTCGGTCAGGAGGCAGGAGCCAGGGGAAAACATGGAATGGTGCGGGCAAGGCAGGGTAGGCAAGCCGCGCAGCGTTGGATTGGATCGAGTGAATAGTTTCAGTGGCTCTGGCTGTAGGGGTGGTCCCTAGTTGTCCGTGCCTGGTCCTGGGGTGACTCAGGGCAGGGGTGGCATCCTGGACTGCAGCAGCCCGGTCACAGGAGGCAGACGGGGAGTGTGCACTCGGGCTCGGCTGGTTTGCACATGAGCGACATGCTCGCAGGCAAGTCGTTTGCTATTTCTAGGAATCGGCTAACCCTGGTGCAGGGGCAGTCTCTCCCTGGGCCCGCAAGGCCCCAAGACATCAAAGTATCATAAAATATAGAAAATAAAAAACACGAGTAAAACATCTGTCGGAATGTGCCAGGGCATCAGCACATCTCTGCTGGGGCTAGGACCTCTCTGTGAGCCCCGCCCAGTGAGGTGGGCACTGGAGCCAGACGGCACAATCGGAGTGGATGCTCCCAGATTCCTCAACAACCCCATTCCAATGTCAGCTGGTGGAAACTTACACTGTCACCCTCTCCCGGGCTTGAATTCACTTAGCAGTTACTGCCGTGTGACCTTGGGCATCCCCTCTGAGCCTGGGAGGATTGTTGGGAGAATTAAACACATCTGTGTAGAGAAGCTTCTCTCCTCAGCCTTCTCTCTCTGCGCTGAACAAGTCCTGCCACTGAGAACCCTCGGGAGATGGCTGGGAAAGTCCTGGCTCTACCCTAGACCCTCCTATGGCCTGTGCCTGGGCCATACTCAGTAAATTGTAGATCAATAGCGAGACTAAAAGAAGTGACTGTCCTAAGCAGACATTTTAGGTGACAGTAGGGAGACAGTGGGGTGATGGTGAATCACTCCAGGCAGGTGGAACCAACGCCATGAACAGGGAGGGCTGGCCAGGCGGGTGGGCATCATCACTAATGCCTGGAGGTGGGCTGTGAGGTCCGGGACTCAGAGCTCACCCCCACACATGAGAAGTTCTTTCTGGTGCCACACACAGAAGGCTGGCCCCCCCAGCTGGTCACAGGTCTGCCATATCCCTGATACTGAGGTTAGGGGTGTTCTGTAAACATGCAACAAAGACAATATCTTCAGCTCTCTTAGGCCCAGAATGAGAAATAAATTTACAACCTCAGGGGAAAATGGAAATGTCATATTCCTTCCAAGCATCTGTACATTCCAAAATGGAGAATGGACTATTTTATTGACTTATGAATGGGCATTTTTTTAAAGCAAGCTTGTTTTTCCTGGTCATCTTGTATTTACAAATTCCATGAAGGCTAAACATCTAGAGTTCATCTCCTTCAGTGCTCACCTCTCAATCCTGCCTACTCCCAATACAAAGATGTCTTTGTATAATTTCTGATTAAGAGAGCAACATTTCACTGAAGTGATTTCACAGAATTCTCTCGTCACCACACTCTCTTGTCACCGTGTCTCCCAGCCAGCACTGTGATTGCAGGAGCCCAGGCCTCGGGCCCCGGGCTACCCCCGTTTTCTGAAATGCCTGACTCATCCTACCCAGGGCTTTCTTGAAGAAAGTGAAATTAAACCCCTCCACAGCCCTTTAAAAATGTATACTCTAAATTCCAGTTGTCGTAGTAACATCTTCATGCTGCCTTGGTGCCTTTTATATATTTTGGTGCTGACAGACCATCAGTTTCCATGAGAACAGAAGTAGATTTAAACAAAGAGAATTTTGTGGTGCTTATCTTAATGTCTTGTGAAAAACAAAACCCACATCCACAGGGGCAGCCTCAGAAGAGCTCAGACAGTTTAACAATGGAATGACATGACGGAAAGTCCTGGGTTGGCGGGATACAGAAACCACTGGGGTTTTATTCTATTTGTTCTTTGAATTTTATTTTCAAGAAAAGGTGTTTTCGTTTTTTTTGTTTTTTGTTTTTTTTTGTTTTTTTTAAGGTTCAGTTGCTCTATTCACTGTCACTCTTAAATGAGTAGGTTAGTTTTAAATGCATATTCTCACCTTCAGCTTTGAGGACAAACTTGTCACTCCTGCCACAGACTTGGCATCATTTCCTGAGCCATGCTTCACCACACGCCCCCGCCCCAACCCCACCACCCGCTCGTGACAGGGCAGCGCCAACTGACCCGACGTTCCCTGCTATTTCGGACTCAAGGTCTGAGCATCCAGTCTTTCTTTCAAAGCTGAATGTTCAAAAAATGTAAGCTCTTTGAGTTCAAGGACATATCATGTGCTTCCTTAGAACTCTTGCATAGTTGGTGTGTTAGCTGGTTTGACTTTAAGCTTCCATTCTTCTTCTTTTTCTCAGACCTAGTTGATGTTCTAGGCAAAGCTTTCCATTCTGATGTACAGAATTAAGTTTCAGCTGAGAATTTTAAATCGTGAACTTCACAGGATTTGTGCGTGGGCACAGACTTGAAGGTAGGAAGAAGCCAAACCCAGTCTGAGCAGCAGGCTGTGTCAGTGACACACGCTTTAATTAGTCCTGTTGATCGAACCAACATGTACTGCGCATTTACCACATGCTAGGCCCTGGGCTACACACACGACAGGTTGTTTTGGTTTGTTTTCTGTTGCTATAACAGAATACCATAGACTGGGTCATTTATAAAGAAATTTATTTATCACAGTTCTGGAGGCTTAAAAGTCCAAGAGCAAAGTGCCAGTTTCTGCTGAGGGCCTCCTGGCTGCCTCACACGTGGCAGAGGGCTTCATATGGTGGGAGGGCAAGAAGATGCGTCAGCTCAGGTCTCTCTTCCTCTTTTCATAAAATCGCCAGTCCCATCATAGGAGCCCCACCCTGATGACTTTATCCAATCCTAATTACCTCCCAAATGCCCCACCTTCAATCAACATATGCATTTGGGGATTAAGTTTCCAACACACGAAATTTAGGGGACACATTCAAACCAGAGTGCATATATAATCTCATTTAATCCTTACAATACTTTATGAGGTAAATTCTGTTTTTACTCTTTCATTTTATGAATGAGAAAACAACTTGCCCCGAGATTACATATCTATCTACCCAACAGAGCCTGGATTTGATTACAAGCATCTTGCTCTACAACCCATGACTTAACCCCCAAGCTAAGTAAACCCACATTTTATAAAAACATCCTAAACCCAAGGCCAATGGGATGGGTTTCGTACATCTGCACAAACTTGAGCAGCAGATGGCCACATGGGGACCCTGCAGCTGGTCATTCCCTCAGTTCTGTCTTTCCGCACTACCGCTTTGCCACACCTGCCCAGGCAGAATTAAACGCCTAGGCTCAACCTCAAGTGTGAGAATCAAGTCATTGCCAATGGCCCTAGAAATCATTATCTAGTCTTTGGAAAGCAACATGCTCCATAAAAAAACAAGAGGCTCCATAAAAGGATTTTACTTTTGGACACACTAATCTCATTCATAAGAATTTATTCTAAGAAAATACATTTTTAAAAACTATACACAAAAAGACATGCATCCCGTATTATGTGTAATAGCGAAAATTGGAAGCAATGTGAATGTGCCATTATAATAGATCTTCAGGTAAATTCCAGGATATCAACTGAATGGAACTCCACATGGCCATTAACAGACAGCTATGAAGACAATGAAGCCACAGGTAAAAATGTTTATAATTCCACTGTTTAAACCACTGGGTGGCTTAAACAACAGAAGTTTATTTTTCACAGTTCTGGAGGCTACAAGTCCAAGATCGAGATGCCGGCAAGGCAAGTTTCATTCTGAGGCCTCTTCTCTTGGCTGCCATTTCTCTGTATGCTCATGTGACCTCTTATGTTCTTGTAGGAAGAGTGATAGCAAACCCTCTGGTGTCTCTTCTCATAAGGACACTAATCTCACCAGGGAGGCCCCACCCTTATGAACTCATCTAACCCTAATTACCTCCCAAAGGCCCCACCTCCAAATACCATCCCATTGGGAGTCAGGGCTTCAACATATGACCTGAAGAGGAGAGGGACAAAAACATTCAGTCCCTAATAGGCAATTCTTGCCTCGAAAAGCCTTCTGTGCATGACAGCAGCTGGGGTTGGGTTGGCCCTGGCAGCAATGGTGGTGAGCCCCACGCGAGAGTTGGAGAAGGCATTTTGATGCTCCTTGTCCATCCGTGGAGCCCACAAATGGCTGGGCTCAACTTTTGGGCACTGGGAGGACAGTGGGAGAACCCAGTAGGACTAGCGAATGAGGGGACAGATGAAACTCCTACCACATCCAGTGGCTGACCAGGCACCCTGGCCAGCCAGACTTTCCATGTGAGGGAAGGACCAGTCAACAGGCTGCTTCGTTTTGACCAGAGGCTGAAACCAGAATGGGAACTTAAGCTGATCCACCAAACAAGGCAAAGCTGGCAAGGGATTCTCCCTGCCACTGCTCCCTAGAAACTCCGTCGTCCCACGCCCTGCGTGCCCTCCTTTCATCGTCTCTCAAGGTCGACTTGAGCCACATCTTCAAACTCCTTCTCTGTCCTCCGTCGGTGCACACATGCACACGCAGAGCCTGGCTGTCCTGCAGCACCAGCTGCCACCGTGGCTGTGCTGAGTTGGAGTTCTCGGAGGCTGACTCCAGCAGTGTGGATGGAGCTCAGCCATCTTACAGAAGAACAGGAGCCCCTGGGCTGCACGCACCTGATGCCACACTGCCAAAGAGGTCAAGTGTGAAGGACACAGAGAGAAAGAAGAGGTTGGGCGGTACAGACCATTAAACTCCCAAGGCCAAGGGGTGGACCCAGTTGGGTGGATGCTGCCATTTATAGCTCTCCTTGTGATGTATTTGCGGCAAATATCACAATGGTCACTATGCCAGTGACTGGCGCCCCAGAAGCCAGAGGCCCGAGAAGACACAGTCTGGGGGATGCCTGAGCCCACGACCCTGGAGCCTCAGTCTTCCCAGCCCCCCTGGGTTTGCACCGGGAGCCTCTGCACGAGCCTGACCTCCCAGTACAGCTTCTCCATCTCATTTATCATGAATGCATTTTATGTCCTAGCCGGGGAGAGAAAACACAAAGTTGAACTAGCTGGGAAGGCTGTTCAGTGTGACAGCTCTAAGGTGTGAATGTGCGGTGAGAAATGCACGCTCTCAGCCGGTGTCTGCCGCCACAGAAGGCAGGGGCTGGCTGGGTGAGCGGTGGCTCCAGGCGAGGCTGGGAGGCCAGAGGGCATGGGGAAGCGGGGCGGAGGCGCAGAGGGGGCTGGCGTTTCTGCGCTGCAGGGAGAGGGGAGAACCAAGGCTGCGTGCAGAGGGAGGGGGGCCTGTCCTCCTGGGGAAGTCCCCTTCCTTCTGCTCTGCCTCTCAGCCCCCACCTGCCTGCACCTGCTGTCCCTCCCCACCCCACCTCTGCCAGAGACTAGGAGCAAAGAGGGAAAAGCCTTGATTTTATTTTGCATTTTTTATTGTAGCAAAATATATATAACATAAAATTTGCCATTTTAATCATTTTTAAGTGTATAATTTGGTGGCATTAAGGCCATTCACAATGCTCCACGACCATCACCACTCTCCATTTAGAACATTCTCATCATCCCAAACAAACTATACCCATGAAACAACTTCCCGTTCCGCCCTCTCCTTCGCCCCTGGTGGCCAGTATTTGCCCTTCTAGCTCCACGGACTCACCTATTCCAGATTATTCATAAGAGTGAATCAGAGACTTTGTCCTTTCGTGTCTGGCTTATTTCACTTAGCACAATGTTTTCAAGGTCCATCTGTGCTGTGGCATGTGTCATCTCTGAGGCTCCATGACCCCGTGAGGCCAGGTGAAGGAGACGTCACAGAGAGGAGCTCATGTTTCACGAGATTCTTTTGTTCTTGTCACTCTGCCTTGAACAAATGCGGAGGCTGGGCTCATAAGAATATCTGCAATTGAAAAAGTCTTACACTCTTTTTCTCACGGGAAATCAGGAAGCCCACCGTCTCAACACAAATGCCAGCGTAAGTGCTGAACTACACATTGCGTTTTGATAAAGTTAAACACTAATCAAAATAAAATATTTCAGGGCAGTCATCTTATTTGGATGGTTTCTCTAGGAGTTGAAGGTGCAGAAAAAAATGTGACCAGAGGTAAGAAGAGTGTTGAGACCTAAAACTCTGTGCTTTACTCAGGTATCCCGAAGGCTTTGGACAGCTCTGCAGAAAGCTCAAGAAGTAAAGCACAGCGCACAGACGCAGCGACATGAGGAACGGTGCGGATCACCTAACGCCCGAGCACTGTCTCTCAGCCTGTGCTGGTTTTTTTCTTTATTGTTTCCTGAGTCTCTTTTATTTAGTACGAAAGTAAAGCACGTCTGAGGTAGTTACTAGTGCTGCCCAGCCAATGCTGCTGGCTCTCCTGCCAGGCCTCGGGTGGCATTGCGTTTCTCTGCTCCCTTACGGTGCGGCGTGGCCCTCTAACGTGCTTTAGTCAACAAAGCAAGAGAAGTGGCCCGTGTCACTTCCAGGCGGGAACTTTCAGAGCCCATGTGCAGTTTACACTTCTTTCCCTCTTCCCCGGCAACCTGCAACACCCAGATGGTGGCTGGAGGGTGACAGGGAACAGGCCCCCCCTCACACCCCCCAATGGACATGAAGCCTGAATGAGAAATAAACCTCGCTTGTATTAACCTCCGCGCGAGATCTGGGGGTTGTTACTGTAGCATAACTGGCTTGTTTTAAAAAAATCCTTCAACAAATATTTACTTATATGCCAAGGTGCCGGCAATACAGCTGGGAACAAGAAAGCCGTCGACAAGCCGACACCCCTGCTCTCAGAGAGCTACATGCTCGCAGGGAAGATAGCCATGAAATGGTGGGCTGTGCAGCTAGCGCTTCATTGCAAAAGCGCAGAGAAATACGGGGTACAGCATCGGCCACCCCAAGGATGCTGCTACAAGCTGGCTACACCCGTAAGTTCTCATGGCTGCCTGGGGACACAACTGCATCCTGCCGTGACTGAGAAGAGATGAGGCTCGCACAGCCTGCTTGGGCGGAGCTCAGACTCGGGTTCTGAGACCGAAAGGTCTGTGCCCACTGTCATTTTCTTTCTTTCTTTTTTTTTTTTTTTTTTTTGCACCAGCCGAAGCCCTCCACACTTACTCTCAGCCTCTGTTTCATAGCAGAGCCTGAGTCAAGGAGGACCCTTGTCCCTGTTCCCATTTCCTCCTCCTCCCTGACATCTCTACAACATGTGGCCCCAGACCCTCCTTTCCTTCCAGAAACTCCTGTCTCCAGGCTTGCTCACCCTTCTCACCTCTTCCTGCGTCTTTGACAGTTCCTCTTCTTCCTTCTGCCCCTAAAGGAAAAAGGCTGTTTCTCCCAAGGTCCCTAACTCCTTTCTTATCGCTCTACACTCTCCCTACCAGTTCTTGGCTCCAACCATGACCTAGAATTAAATACGCCTGAGTCTCTACCCCTGGCCAATACCTCTCTTCTGAGCCCCACTCCCAAATTCCTGAGTGCCTGCGAGGACATCTCCCTGAATTTCCCACGGCCATCTCACATCTCCCAGGGAGAAGGTCTGATTCATCCAGCTCATGTGTCTCAGCCAGCTCCCAACCCTGGTCTGGGGGAAGGAAGAGGTACGGAGGACAGCCGAGGTGGGGAGACCAACACATCGGGAGAGACCACAGGACGAGGAGAAGCAAAAAGAGACACCGAAGGAACAGAGATGGGAGGAAAGCCCAGAGAGAAGGTGCTGAAGAACCAAGAGAGGAAAGAGTTGCAAGAAGGGAGTGAATGAAAACAGGGTATTAGCCTTGGCAAATCCCAGATTGCATCCATGGGAAGCCACTGTTTTCACATTTAGACACGATGTCTCACACAACTGATGACATTTCCTTGTTACATAGTGGTGAGTTTTTGTTTTTCTTCCCTCTTTCTTAGTGGTGCATAACATGATGGTAAGATTTAAAATCCACGGACTCGTAGATCCAATGGCACAATGACAGTAATGAGATGGCTGCCCCGGAGCAGCGCAGGCAGAGGTCTGGATGCAGCAGGTTGAAAGGCAGAGGAACAGTGCCCAGAACTAGGAGGAACCGTTTTAGACCAGCAGATACGACAGAGACCTGACGGCTAAATGCTATACGTGATCCTTGACTGGATTATTGATTGAAAAATCCATAAAGAACATTATTGGGAAAATTAGGAGAAACCAAATAGTGAATATGGACTATGTATTAAGTAATATTGTTACACAGTGTATGGATGTAAATTTATTGATGTAAATGTTTATATGCGTGTATACATATGTATTTGCATTATGTATGCATATAATACATACATGTATACAAACAGTGTGTATGTACAAATGTGACCAAATGTTAATTCATGAATCTAGGTCAATGGTTCTCAACTGGGGGCGATTTTGCCTGCTGGGGACACCTGTAATGTCTGGAGACACTTCTGGGTGTCACAGATGAGGAGGTGCTGCCCAGCCCAAACTGTCACAGGTGCGGAGGTTGAGAACCTTCATCTAGGTAAAGAGTTTGGGTGTTCATTGTAATTTCTTTCAACATTTCCATAAGTTCGAAATTTTTAAAAGTACGAAGTTGGCCAAAAAAAAAAAAATAGCAAGAGAGGAAGAATGTGTGTGACAGAAAGCTGACAAGGTGAAGAAAAAAGTGGAAGCAAATTCTTCCCAGGATCTTGCCTATAAAGCAATGAATTACAGCCCAAGGGAGCCACAAAGGGGAGAAAGTGGGTCCTCAGGTCAACCGCGGCGCCCACCCAGCCTCCTGGGTGTCCTCACCATGGCCGCCCCTCAGCCTCAGCTAAGGCAGCCGGCGGGAGGCCCTGGCCCCGCAGCTCATCCGCTGGCTGCTAGGACAGACCCGGCCTGGGAAGATAACGGGGCTGATCAGTCTCCCCCGTGAAACCCGGAGAATGAGGCGCTAAGGAGAGGACGCTCTGAGTGAGCACAGAGGGACCACAGAGCGCAGCCGCGGTGGACAAGCAGAAACCCAGAGCACGGAGGAGAGACGCCCGCGGCAGGGAGGGAGGACTACGTGTCAGCAGCTGGCAGAGCCTGTCGACTTGCTCCGGCGTCACAGAGTGAAGGACGCCGCCCTGCTGCTGAGGTCTCTGCCCCACCTTGGATCCCGGAGGCACGGGCTGTGCCCCAAGATGTCCACTGGGAGCCCACAAGGCCCCGACCCCCTCGTCTCTGCTCTCCTCCAGCTCCCTCCGCCTGCCCTGCTCCCTCGGCCTGTGCACACGCTCTGCCCCCTGCCCGACTAGGACCAGCGGACAGCCTACAGGCTGGGGACCCTCTTTAAGAAAATTCGGAATCACTAGAGCTTCACGTGTATCCCTCCCTGATGCCTCTTCTTCAGGTCTCAACGCCAACATCACTTCCTTGCCAACATCTACCTGCCTCTCTCGCCGTCCCCAAGCAGGTCACATCCTTCTGCACTAATTCTGCGCTGTCCGTACAATAGCCACTTGCTACATGAGGCTATTCAAATGTGAATGAACTACAATGACACCAAACCAGATACTCTGTTCTTCAGCCGCACTGGCCACATCCCATGCGCTCGATAGCTGCTGTGTGGGACAGCGCAAATACACCGTGTTTCCACCGTCACGGAAGAGTCTACCGCACAGCTCTGGTACACTCGTCATGGCACCAACTAGCAACCACTCACCCCTGGCCCCCCAAGACTGGAACTCCACGAGAGCAGGACTGCATGTCTGCTGGCCTTGTCACTGTCACCAGTGCCTGGCACACACAGGCCCTTGACAAACATTCATTCAATGAGCGAATGACTGATTGTGAGATTCTTACTCCTCTGCACGTCGTCAACCACCCTCCACCTCCGACTTCAGTGAGCCTCTGATCCTCACATTAAAAAGCAGGGAAAAGAGTTTCTCTTTTCCAGGCTGTGCGGAAGGAGCTGGCAGGGAGGAAGAGCTTGGAAGCACAGGAGAAACACTTGCCCCAGAACAAGAATACATACTCCCAAGTATCTAGAGATATACTCATTTCACTCTACAGAAAATGGCCCAATTATACATTAAACACTCCGAAATGCTGACAGAGCTTATCTCCAGATGGGTGAGACTTGGGGTGATTCTAATGATCTTCTTGTGGTTCCTGTTTTTCCTAAGTGTCCCCCGTGTACAGTATTAAAGGGATAACCAGCAAGGTATGATCTACATCCTGAAATGAGAGGGACAGTTTCCAAAGCCACCACGTGAGGGTGGATGGGGCAAAGTTGAGGGGCCCTCTTCAGTCCTGAGAGCCTCCCATCTACCCAGCAGCATGACGCTGGCCGAGCCGCCAGGGACCAGAGCCCTTCCTGTTCTAGCCCGCAGCCCCGCACCTGCCACACGGTAGGTGCCGAAAACGCCTTGGTTGAAGGATGAGGCAAATCATAAAAAGAGGATGAAGGGAGAAAAGGCCACTGTACCAGGGTCCAGGATGCCACTGGCGATTTGAGGAAAGTTTTGGTGACATGAGAAGCAATAGAACCACAGATAACAAGGGGTTTGAGATGGTTCAGAGGAAGGCGGGTGCTGTGGTTTCAATGCGTTCCCTCCAAAAACCGGGCACTGCCAATGTGGTAGTATTAAGGAGCAGGGCTGTTAAGAGGTGATTCACCATGAGGGCCCCTCCCTCGTGAAAGGGATTAAGGCCGCGTAAGAGGCTTCATGCAGCGCATTGGACTGCTTGCCCTTCCCCCTTCCTCTGGGTGAGGACACGGCATTCCTCCCTCTGGAGGGTGCAGCAATACGGTGACATCTTGGAAGCAGAGAGGCAGCCTTTACCAGACACCGAACCTGCTGGCACCTTGATCTTGGACTTCCCAGCCTCCAAAACTGTGAGAAATAAATTTCTGTTCTTCAGGAATTACCCAGTCCCAGGTATGCTATTATAGCAGCACGAACGGACTAAGACAGTGGGCTTGACCACAATTCAGGAATGTGGCAAACAAGGAAACCAAAAAAAGACAAAAAGGAAGAGGAACAGAATGGGAGCCTTGGGGGTACGGCTCCGTGGTAGCGCATTTGACTGCAGAATGGGAGCGAAGGTAGGGGCAGGGTCACACCAAGGCTTCTCCAAACGGAGGTCGCCCGAGGCAGCAGACGGTGCGGAGCAATGGCAAGTGCGGCTCCCACGGCACAGGGGCCCCTGACACAGGTCCACAGAGCAGCCGAATTACAGCTGGGTCACGCCTGGGGTCACAGCGTGAAATGATCTGCTTAACATATGGAGGATGTGGAAGTATCCAGGGATGAAATGGCACGTTTTAAACATTTTGATTTGCTTTTAAAATATAACAAACTAAACAAGGGATGAACAAAACCAGTAAGACAAAACATTAGGAGTTACTAGAGACCGGGTTTGTTGCACTCCTTTCTACCTTTGTGTGTGTATGGAAATTTTCATAAATTCATTTATAAATGTAAAATAAAAATATCCAGGCCCTGGCTCTCAAAATTCCGCTAACTTCTGTTTCTCTTTGCTTTCCCGGCTATGTCTTGCTTCCCCTGGGGTGGGGGTGTGGGAACAGAGGGGGCGAGGATGTGAGTCGGGGGACAGATTGTGTGTGTGTGTCTGTGCTTGCAGACTGGGCCACCAAGTCAAAAACACGTGCGCCGCACACTTTCCATCACAGGGAGAGCAGGTCACGCGCCGAGCGTGAGGTGGGTAGAAAAGGGTGGTGGTGGGTGGAACGTGAGTAGAGAGGAGAATGTCAGGCCTAGCAGACTCTCCCCCTGCAGGAAAGTTGCACATCAGCGCTTGGAAGTTGTCCCTTCTGCCCCGGCTCCCATGGTTACCTGCCCCAGGTATCTAGCTGTAGGGCCGTGACCAGCCCTGGTCTTTCTCTTCAGCCGCATCTCTGAGGGCCCCCTGCTCAGGCATCGGTCCTCACCTCCTTTCTTTCCCAGTCTTTTTGGACCGTTTCTAACTGTCCTCAGCTTGAGACATGATTCACACACCATAACATTCACCCTTTTAAAGTACGCGACACAGTGGTGTGTAGCATATTCACAAGGTTGTGCAACCATCACCACTATCTAATTCCAGGACATTTTCACCACCCCAAAAAAGGACCCACCACCCATTAGCAGTCACTCCCTATTTCCTGGCAACCATGAATCTACTTTCTGTCTCCATGGATTTGCCTATTTGGGACATTTCATATAAATGGAACTATACAATGTGGGGTCTTTTTGTCTGACTTCTTTCACTTACCATGATGTTTTCAAGATTCACCCACGGTGTGCAGCGCATATCACTACTTCATGCCTTTTTATGTCCAAATTATATTCCATTGTATGGATAAAACCACATTTTATGTTGCTGATGGACATTTGGGTTGTTTCACTTTTTAACTATTATGAAGAATGCTATTATAAACATTAGTACATGGGTTTGTATTGTTTTGTTTTTTTGAAACAGAGCCCTGCTGTGTTGCCCAGGCTGGTCTTAACTCCTGGCCTCAAGCAATCCTCCCACCTCAGCCTCCCGAGTAGCAGGAACCACAGGCAGGTGCCACTGTGCCCAGCTCATACGCAGGTTTTTATCTGAACACACGTTCAGTCCTTGTGGGCACATACTGAGGAGTGGAGTTACTGGGTTGTACGGGGACTCTACTTACAGCATTTTGAGGAACTGCCGACTGCTTTCTACCGCAGCTGCGCCATTTTACATTCCCACCAGCAACACATGAGGGTTGCAGTTTCTCCACATCCTCACTGACACTTGTCATTGTCTCCTTTTCTGATTATATGTCATCAGTTTAAAAAAAATTTTTTCTGAGGCAGGGTCTCTGTCACTGTCATCGGGTTTTTAAGGGGCGATTCCTTTCTAAAATATGCCCTCCCTATTGACATGCTATTGCCACATCTTCCCTCCTCCTCAGCGGACATTTTGCCTATTCCTGTAGTCATCGTTCCTTTCTCTGTCACAACCTAACCGTCAGGCCCTGCTTCCATCCCCATCCGTGAATACAGAGCCGCCCTCGCCAAGAGCCCCGTAGGCTCCAGCAAGCACTGCAACCCTTGCCTCCCCCAGGCAGCCCGCACGGCCTGAGCGTGGACCTTCCTGTCGCCGCTCCTTTCACAAGCTGCTCATTGAATCCTCACCCACAAGAAGAATCAGGATCTTTGCCAATTTGGGTTCAGGGGAAACGAAAACAGCAGGGTTCCAGAATCCATTTTATCATCAGCTACCCCCCAGATATCCTACAGGGGACATCCCATAGTCCCGCCCTCCTCTTAATCACCTTCATAGATTGTAAGAGGAATGAGCTTTATCAAAGCTGACACAGAACCTACCTGCCCTCTGTCGTGATGGAATCTACGCAGCAGCTTCCTTTACCGCACTGGACGCTCCTCCAGGGTAGGGGCTGTCTTGCTCTCCTCATGCCAAGCATAGCAGATGCTCAATGAATGTGTTGAAATGAAATAATTTTTGTTGAAAATAATTTAAATATAGCGTTTCGCCAAAATGAAAATTTCTCAAAAAGATGTAGCGTAACTTTTATATAGCGTGTGTGACTGTTTATGTCATACATGGTAACACTACAGCATAGCTACTTGAACTCAAAATTCCTGATGGCTTGTCTCAGGACCTCAGGGTTCCAGTGAGTACAACACCGAGACAGCCGGTAGCCAGTCCGCTAAACACTGGGTGTGAGCCCTGAGTACTGGGAGCCCATCCCATCGCATCGGTATTTCTTCCATCCCAACACTTACGATCCTTTTGAATCATCATTTCACCACCTCAAAAGAAAAAAAGCATGCCAACCTCCAGATGATCTTCGCCTGTAAATGTTTGCTGACTGTATCCGTGCTGCCAACGAGACCAAAAGGAAGCTCTGCAAGCACCTTCTCCCCAACATTCCAACACGCATAACTGCTCCTGCACTCGAGCTAGGCAGGGAAGGATGTTATCCACCCTACAAGTTCAAAGACTTAATGAGCCTGTTAACATCTGGGTAGGTGGCATTCACTGGAGCAGTGGTTGTCTAAACGTGTGGCTCGGGGGCAACAGCATAACCTGGGAGCCTCCTGAAAGTGCAAATTCTCCAAGCCCATCCTTCCTCCTGGGGTAGGGCCAGGCTATCTGCACTTGGGCAAGTGTCCCGGGTGACTGGAAGGCACACTCAGGTTTGAGAACCACTGAACTAGAGTTGGTGAGTTCACAAACAGAAACCGCTTAAGTCCATCCCAGCAACGGGGTGAGAAGCAACGGGTGCTCCCCGTTTCTCAAGCCAGTGGACAGAGAACAGAGAAGGCCTCCCTTCAGCTTCACGCAAGTGAGTCCTCTGGCAACTGGTCGAGGGCTGACACTGACTCTGCACATACGGTACAGGCACACAACTGTCATTCCCAACAAACTCGCGTGGGTTATGAGGACCCTACTTTTCCCATATAAAGATTCACGTAATTTCCTTTTTTTCTCCAATATTTATGAAATCCTGAGTCCTGGGTCGTAGCCTCCCTTAGCAAACTTCATGAATGTTTGAGCTCCTCACAAGGCAACCTGCGGCATAATCATAATTCGGACAACCCAGAACATCCCTGAAAATGTGCTGCCCAGAGAGAATGAGCTTTGGGCGCAGAGCTGCAAGTGGAGACCACAGTGCAGGCGTGAGTGAGGGGCAGGAAGGGTCAGGGAGGCAGAGCTCCAGGCAGGGAAAGCGTCTGCATTTAAAAACCTTTGTTTTTACGGTTCACATTTGGGGGAATTAGGCTTTTTGAGCTGAGAAGAAAAACTACAGTTTTCTTTTAAGTGTCCCCACACAGGGCTAGGGAGATCCCAGGAGAGCAGCCGACTGCCCATGGCAAGTTCCTGGCACCAGTTCCACAACTCAGGGTCAGCCAAGTTTAAAAGAAAGCTGGCAGAAGGTGGAAAGAAATGCCAGTGTGGAGGAAAGCAGGGAGAAGAGCCAGTGAATAGAAGGGAGAGGGACGAGCGTGGATTTGCTCCCTTCTCCCTGTGCCCTGAGCACCGCACGCCATCGGCCACTTCTAACCCTCTCTTTACCGGCCCGGCAAGGTCAGAGCAGTAGTGACAATCTCAGTCTCCACTGGAGTCGGTGGCTAATTCAAATCAAAGAGTCAGACTGTTGAGAAGAAAATCACAGAAACAAAATGTTTATTATTATCCCTGAAAAAAACAGGGTAAAGAAGGAAAAAAAAAAAAAAAAGGAAACCGTGCCCAAGAGAGGAATGTTCGTAAGTATATGCTATGCTTTTTGCCGTGTCTTCCCTAAATAACAAACCCCCTTTGGCAAAAGAGAACAACTCATGCAAACTAGAACTGCCTTTTGAGAGCGAAGTTTAATTCTGACTCAGAATTATGATTATCATAATTTTTTAACGTACAATCAATTCCACCACACTGGGCAAGAATTACTCAGACTACTTTTTTCACCCTTAACTTCTGAAAAACCAAAGTGGCTGACCATACCTGGCTATCTGAGGACGTAAAATGCATTTCTTTATCACTAACTACCACAGAAAAGCACAGTCAGCTTGCATTTCGAGCTGTCTTCCGTGAAGTCTATTTGATTGCAATAGTTGTGTTATCCTGATTTCTCTTCCCTACGTTCTGATGTCTGCAACAGAGGTGTGCTGTGAAATGCCATCACTTAAGTCTTGCCTTTGCCTTTTTTCCCTTTGGGAGCACCTGGCCACCGGAAGCCTCGCAGGTACAGGCAGTCAGCAGCGTTGTGGGCGATGTAGTAGAGGTTCAGCATCGCGGCTGGGCTGAGGATGTCCACGTCTGGCTTCTTCTGCTTCCTCCCATGAGACTTGCCCCGGCCTCCTTTTCCTTTATTCCCTGTACCTGGCTTTCAAAGACAAGTATAAATACAGAGTGGGAGGGGGGATTAGTTTTTATAACCTTGATAAGATTTTCAACATTTCTGTATTAAATTTAAGGAGAAAAAAATCTTACAAGGAAACCAATCAAAACAGCAACAACAAAAAAACGTTTGTGTGGAATGGGAGAAGCTGCTTAAAATCTAATTTGACAAATGTTTATTAAACACGCCAGATTAAAAGAGACCCAACTTAATGCAATGTGTGGACCTTGTTTGCAGTCTGATTTGAACAAGCGGCAAAAAAACATTTTTATGGTAATCAGGAAAATGGGATAATATCAAGGAATTATTAATTCTGTTAGGTCTGATAATGGCATTGGTTCATAGAAGAAAATGTTCGCACATTTCAGAGATGCACACTGAAATCTGTAGGGATGAAATGAAAGAAAGCCCGAGATGTGCTTTAAAACACTGCAGTGTCCCCCACCTCCTCCCCCCAAAAAGACAGATAAAGCAAATGTTTCTGAATCTGAGAAATGGACATATGGAGACTCATTTAAAAATTCTATTTCTGTGTGTGTTCAGAAATTTTTATAAGTAAGAACAAACTGGATAATCAGGACACAAATATATATTTTGGCATTGCTTTGCAAGTAGTCTCTGCCTTATTAAGCAGGCATGAGGTTTAAGTGAGACGTGAATATAAGATGCTGAGCACAGCATCTCACGTGAAGCAAGTACTCAGTGAATGTTACTTATTCCCACTCATCCTCAGAGCTGTATTTCAAGGTAAGTAGGTGTTATTCCTGTCTCAGCAAGGTTGCTCAGCAGGTGCAAACCGACATCCACCAGGCTCAGCGCCTGTGCTCTTTCCTTAACTACCCCACGAAGTCAGTGTTCTTTGGGAAAAATGAATGGATACTATCCTAATCTAGAAATAAACTATTTCCAAAGTTTTGCTAGAGCTGCTCAAAACTGACTTGAACCTCTCTATGTCCTCTGACCCATACATACAAAAATAACAGACGGAAGTGTTTTATTAAAAAGTGTCTCTTCTAGGCAAGGGAAAGAAGAGGAATGTATGAATTATCAAGGATACCTGTAAGGACTAAATATTTGTATAAAATAGATGTCCTGGTCATAGCATTTCAGTTTAAAAATGTCCCAAGCTAAACAAAGAAAAACATAGTTAATGTGCTAAAAACACTAAAGTACATTTTTTGCTAGGTGAAATGGAATGACATTCCTAGATACAAAACCCAGGAATGAAGATGAGAAGTATCTTGCAACACAGTCCTGGCTTCTCTGAGAAAATCCAAGGGAAGAGAAACAATACCAAGCCCGACATGACTGCGCTTTCCTGATAAAGCAGCCCCATGGGTGTGGGATGCACATTTTGCCAGAACTCTTAAAAGATTTGGGGTCCTGGCTTTCTTTATGACTTTATACATTTTTGCATGTCAACCACACTTAATATGTGTGTGTTTTAATCTTTAAAATGGTTTGAGAAGTAAAATTCACACAAAAGTGCGACATTTTTATTCAAAGTTCTCACTGTTTTGCAGAAATTCACAAATTGATCCTAAAATTCACAAGGAAATGCAAAGGACTTAAGAGACTGGTTTGACATTTTTATCCAAAGTTCTCATATTTTTGTAGAAGATTCTAAAATTCGTATGGAAAAGCAAAGGACTTGGAAAAAGAAGAACAAAATTAGGGGACTAATACTACCTTATTTCAAGAATTTTTATAAGGCTACAGTATCAAGATGGCATGGCAGTTGTATCGAGACAGACAAATAGATCAATGGAATAGAATAAGGAGTCTGGAAATAGACCCACACATATATGAACAACTAATTTTCAACAAAGGTGTCAATGCAATTCAGTGGAGCAAGGATAATCTTTTCAATGTATGGTACTGGAATAATGAATATCCACTTGCAAAAAAAATGAACCTCAATCCATAGCTGTACCATATATAAAAGTTAACTCAAAATATATCATAGACCTAAACATAAAATGAAAAACTATAACGCTTCTAGAAGAAAATATAGGAGAAGACCTCTGTTGCCTTGGGTTAGGCAAAGATTTCTTAGATATGACACTAAAAGTGCAATCCATGAAAAACAAGTTGATATACTCACCATCAAAATTTAAAACTTCTGCTCTTCAAATGACACAGTTAAAAGAATGAAAAACAAAGCCACAAACTGGGAGAAAATATTTGCAAATCACATATCTAATAAGGGCCTATATGGAGAATAAAGAACTCTCAAAACACAATAGTAAGAAAACCACTCAATAAAAAAATGGTCAAAGGATTTCAATAGACACTTCCCCAAAGAAGATATATAGATGGAAAATAAGCACATGAAAAGATACTCGACATCATTAAGCCATTAGGGAAATGCAATTAAAACCATGAGATACCACCATAGACCTATTAGAACAGCTCAAGTTAGACAGACTGACCATACCACACCAAGTGTTGGTGAAGATGTGGAGAAACAGTAACTCTCATACACTCCTAGTGGAAATCTAAAATGACAATACCACTATGGAAAAACAGTTTGCAGTCTCTTTAAAAAGTTAAGCATACCCTTACCATATGACCCAGCCATCCCACTCCTAAGGTATTTACCCAAGAGAAATGAAAGCACGTGTCCATTCAGAGACTGGTACAGGAATGTTCATAGTAGCTTTATTTGTAATAGCTAAAAACTGGAAACAACCCAAAAGCCCATCAGCAGGTGAATGGATAAACTGTGGTATAACCATACCATGGAACACTACTCAGCAATAAACTACTGATATATGTTACAACATGGATGAATTTCAAAATAATTATGTAAGTAAAAGTCAGACCAAAAAAGAAAGAAAAAAAAAACACATACTGTATGATGACATATATATAAAATCCTAGAAATTACAAACTTATCTATAGAGACAGAGAACAGATCAATCGGTGGTTGCCTGGGAGGGAGTGGGGAGCAGGAAGGGGAAGAGAGCGAGGTCGATTACAAAGGAGCACCAGGAAACTTTTGTGCTGATGGGGTGATGACACATTGTGGCGTATTGGACATGTTTATTATCTCGACTGTGGTGATGGCTTCATGAGTGTACACATAGGCCAAACTTATCAAAGTATGCATTTTAAATGTGCAATTTATTGTATTAATATATCCATTATACCTCAATGAATCTGTTAAGAAATTATTACAAGAGAGTAAACATTTTTAGTTTCTGGGCCCATCCACTCCTTGGGTTGGTTCAATACGACTCTGCGGCTCTTGGCTGT
The DNA here is from genome assembly GCA_004363605.1 of Indri indri. NCBI lineage: Eukaryota > Metazoa > Chordata > Mammalia > Primates > Indriidae > Indri > Indri indri. The sequence goes on along the minus strand of RJWJ010000815.1, from coordinate 13,759 downwards.
TCCTGGTCTCAGAACGCACAGCTCCCAACTTAAAACCCTCCAAACTCCTTAAGGAAGACCACTCAGCCCCAGCCACACAGGACTTTCTTCTGGTTCCCAACTCCCCAAGCTCTTCCCTGCACAGACCTCACTCTTCCTGCAATCCATGAAAAACAAGTTAAGAAACTCACCACCAAAATTTAAAACTTTTGCTCTTCAAAAGATACAGCTAAAAGAATGAAAAGCCAAGCCACAGACTGGGAGAAGATATTTGCAAATCACGTATCTAAGAAGGGCCCATATGGAGAATAAAGAACTCTCAAAACACAATAGTAAGAAAGCCACCCAATAAAAAAATGGTCAAAGGATCTGAAATGACACTTCATTGAAGGGGCATAATTCGTTTCTTCTCCTTATGCTGGCCTCTGCTAAAGTATCACCTCCCTGACATTGTGTCTATACTCTGCCTATAACTAGGGTGACCATACAATTTATTGCCCAAACCAAGACAATTCAACAAACATAAAGGAACATAAACTGGGACTCTCTCAAGCAAAGGGAGGTACAGATGGTCTCCCTACCTATAACAGACTCCCAACAACCCCTGGCAGCGTCACTTTCCATCTCCTCACCATCAGCACTTTTTACTGTTTAACAGTAATTGTTTATGTGTTTACTGTTAATTTCCCTAACCAGAGGCTCTGTCTATGAGTTCACAACTGAATTCCCTGCCCTAGACCAATATCTGGTACATTGTCAGGATGAATAAAATTTCTGCTGAGTGAATGAAAAAATAGCGAGGGAGATGCAATGCCGAACGGAATTTAGAAGGCACGTGGATTTCTGCTTTTCTGAATTTTAAGATACCTCCTTCATTCATTCAACAAATATTTAAGAAATATCTACCGAGCACCAGGCCCTCTGTATATTAGACAACGAGCAAAGCAGACAGGGTTACTGCCCTCACGATGCAGTCTAGTGAGGGAGAAAGACACCCACCACTGAATCGCAAACACGTTTACCCACCAGCTGTGCTGTGAAGGAAGGGCCCTATAATGCCCACAAAACATGGCATTATGACAGCACAGGAGGGGCAGGGGCTGACCTTACCTGGGACATCAAGGAGGGGTTCTTAAAGAGTGGTCTGTGGGCCGACAGTAGGGAATTCCCAGGCAGAGCAAAAACCCTGTGCAAAGGCTCTGAGGCTGGAGAGAACATGCAGCGGAAGGGACCCCAAAGCAAAAACAGTCAATGTGGCCAGCCATAGGCAACCAAGGGGGCCAGTGAGAGGCACTGAGGCAGGAAAGGTAGGCAGGGTGCAGCTCAGGCCTGCAGGCTCTGGGAACTGACGCGTTTGACCTTTATCCAAGGAGCAGGGGAAAGCCATTAGCTTAAACGTTTTGTACACCATTCTGCTTCAGTTCCCTGGGCGCTGAAAGAAAACAGCAATGTCAACCATGTGAGGTAACTCAAGAATGGCTCTCAATTTAAATCAAGAGATTTAGTACTTTTACACAAACTGGAAGGAACGCAGAACTCACCGATCACATTTCTACACTACAGTCTAATGGGGGTGGGGTGTAAAGCTTCCCAAGGCAAAACAGGCAAAGCTCCGGGAGCCAGGTGCCCTGGAAGCAAGGTGGGCTTTAAGGAGCAATAGGGCAGCACAGTCCTTCTGAGCTGGGTCTCAAAGAAAACAGATCAATCGCTCCAGTCAGGGCAGGTGCAAGAAGAACGTGGGTCTAGTGTGGGATGGAGGTTGTTTTTTTTTTTTTCTTTTTTGAAGCAGAGAAGGTAACACGGTGGACAGAGTTCAAGAGGTTGAGGCTCCTTTACCAAGGGCTCTGCGAGCCCAGGTCAAGCAGCGCAGTGCTCAGTTTAGCAGACAGTGTGCCCCCCTGAGGACTTGGGGCAGGGGCTACAGGTCAGCGCCCTCTGGAAAGAACGGTGGGGAGGAGGTTGCAAGTGACTGGATGAAAGCTGAGAACAGCCTCACCTTCTACTTCTCCCTGAGTCTGCAGCGAACCCCTCGCGGGGGGCCAGGGCAGCAGCGGCAGCTCAGTGCCTAGACCAGTCGCTGTCGCATGTCCCGGCGCCCTGGGGGTCCGCAGCACGTTACGGACCTCCCTTTATTTCCCGCCTTCTGGGTGAAAGTTGCTCGGCAGAACCAAGGAACTCAAGCCAACCAACTCACACAAAGAGGGCTCACCCTGCCTCTGCGGCTGCTGTCCCCTTGGGCAGGCGCAGACTGGGACCTTTTGGACCCCTCATCTTTTGGCCAGTGTCCAGATCGCTGGGTCGGACAGCAGCCGCGGTGAGGGGAGATGCTCTCGGCGAAGGCGCGCCCCTAACAGGCGGCCTGGGATGAAATGGAGCGAGCGCCTGGGAACCCCTGGTCCTCGGGTAAGACGGGTATTACCATGGCAATTCCTCTCTCAGCCGAGCAGGCGAATGCGACATGAGCTCCCGGTCCCGAAGTGCCGAAGGAGGCCCGAGTTCTGTGTGCCCCCGGGGGGCAGTGTCCCCGCACCTCTTCCTGCCGCGCCCCCGGCCCGCTCCTCGGCCCTCGCCGGCGAACCGCCGCCCGCCCGGAGCCAGGCCTCGCCGGGCAGGAGCGGGCCCCCTCACACCCGCGCGGCGGCGCGGAGGCGCTGAGGGGAGTGCGACGAGCTCAGGGGAGCGCGGTGGGATCAGAGCGCCGCGGGCCACCAAGCTGCCTGCACGCACTGCCCCTCTCGCCCGCGCCGGGCACCCGCACGGCGCTCCGAGGCCGCGGGGTCGGGGCCGCGCGCGCACAAACGCCGCGAACGCGCGTCGGGGGCGGGGCCGCGCGGTGTTTACCCGTTGCCGGGGCGCCGGGGCTCCTGGGCCAAGCCCGGCCGCCCAGCCCGCGCCCTTGCCCGCCTGCTCTGCCGCGTCCGCCGGGTCCGGCCAGCGGCCTGCGCTGCGCGAGCTGGGCGGTCACCTCCAGCGACGGCGACGACGGCCGCGAGCGCCAGACCCCGGTTCGGAGCTGGGGCGTCGGGGGGCCGAGCGGTGCTCGGACGGCTGCGGCGCTGGCCTTGGAGCCGGCCCGCTGGGCTGAGAGTGCAAGCTCGGCCACGCACTCGGCTGACCGTGAAAAGTCATCGGAGACTCCGTGACCTCTTCTGGAAAACGAGAATAAGGACTTTGAGGGTGAAGTGAGAGTAACGTGGGGACATGTTTGCAAAAGAGCCGGGTACAGGCCCCAAGACAGTAACGGGGGAGGGGGAGAGGGGATCCCAAACCCTGGGTGGCATCAGGCGAGAAAGGATACAGTAGATAGTTCCGCTTCCAGCCTTGTGAGTTCATCCCTCCCTCCCGCAGGGGAAGACTACAGTTTGGGGGCGCGACCCTCGTTCTCTTTTTTTAAACAGTTACTGAGCGTCTGCCGTGTGCTTTACACTCTTGCAGGGCCTGGGAATTCGTCCCAGCATGAGGCACAGTCCTTGTTCTTAAGGGTTTTTTGGAGGGAGCGGGCAGCAGGGGAAATGGAGGGCCTGGGAGACATTAAAAGTGGTAGGAGTAAAAAAAAAAAAAAAAGACATAAAACAGCACACATAATAAAAGATTGTTACATTAAAAAGCAAGAGCTCCTGTTCAACAATACACCATAAATAAATTAAAACCCAACACATAGATTGGTAAAAGACATTTGTTGCATAGCCAACAAAGGATCGATATTGAAAATATACACAGAACTTTTAGAAATCAATAAGAAAAATCTAAATAATGCAATTGAAAATATGAACAGTGAAAAAACCAAAATGGCACACAAACAATGAAAAGTTGCTCTACACATAGTAATTGCAGAAATGCAAAATAAATTATGCTATTTCATTTACATAAAATTGTCAAAAATGTAAAAATCTGAAATTAGGTGTTAGTAAAATTTTCAGGGAAATGAAAGCTCCAACATAAAACATTCCAGTTACAGTGTAAACAGTAGTTTGAAAAACAATTTGACAAGACCTGTTGAATTTGAGGATACACATGCTCTCTGACATGGCAGTTCCACTTCTGTGAGAACAGATGATACTGCATAAGGATGCATATTGTTTTAGTGACAAAAAATTGGAAACAGCATAAATGTCCACCAATCAAAGACTAAACAAATAAATTGTGATATATTATTCCAGAGCTTTTGGGATTAAAAAAAATCTACTTGTATATTATGGATAAATCTGGAAAACACTGTTGAATGAAAAGAACAAGCTGCAGAAGGATGTACACACTAAGATGCTTTGTAACGTTTGTGAACTACACGTATGTCCTGAAGTTGCTGAAATGCGAATAGGAAGGATTCACATTAACTTCAACAGTATCTGTTCTATTTTATTTCTGTAAAAAAATTGTAAATTAAATACTGTACAATATTAATGGAAAAAAAAGTGGTAGGAGTAATACAGTGTATAGCATTGGGTGTATTAAACAGATGTGACACCTGGGTGCCCTTTTAGATTGGTGATTGGTGATGGCTTCTCTGAGGAGGTGACTTTGCATCTGAGATCTGGATGACAAGGAGCGGTCAGGGACTGGAGGAGGAGACCAGAGGAGGAAGCAGGGGGGAGGTCCTAAAAGGCTCTGCAAGTGAGGATAAGGGGTTCGGTTTGCTTTCTCTTGAAAGACGAACTGGCTTCCAAAGGGGAGTATTTATATTCTGGGTTCTCATATGCTTTTCCCAATACTGCATTGACAAAGCAAACCTCAGTTCCAACATCTTTTCATTTATCTGGCAGTTTTTTCATGAGTCCATATGGCCTTGATGTGGTAAATTCTCCTGCCCTCTCCCTGGATTTTCTCCTCTTGATCCCTGGACAGGGGCGGCCCATCCTCCCTGCTTACTCTCCTCTGGGTCATCTCAGCTCTCTCGGGTTAACAACTGGGATCACTCCTAAAGGCTTCTCCTGAGTTCTAGATCAGAGGTCCAGAGCCCTGCTGCAAGTTTTAAAATTCAGCTGTCTTAAAAGTAAACCGGTGGTTGGGGAGTGCCATGAGGGATTGACTGCAAGGGCTAAGAGGAAAATTTAGGAGTGATGGAAATACCCTCCAGCCTGATTGCCGTGGTAGTTACACAGGTGCAGGGCTGGCTGCATAATTTGCATGGCTCAGTGCAAAATGAAAATAGGGAAAAACAAGAAAAAAATGCCACTAAAGGTGCTAAGTTGTAAAATTGTCCTTTTTTTCTCTAGTCTTTATCAACCTGTCATGCTGTTTTTATTTACTGTTTCATATTGTGTTTCCTTGAGTACAGAAACACTCTCCTTCATGGGTATCTTCCCATGGCACATGGGTGACACTCAAGGGGTTGATTGCAATGTCTGCGCCCGAATGGGCTTGGTGCCATGATCATAGTGGGCAAGACGCTCATGTGTCTCACTCTGAATATGCTGTGCCCTGCCCTGAGGGGGGTGTTGGTGTGGGTGAGAGTGGGGATTGGGGGCAGTGCAGGGTGACAGGAGATGGGACACAGAAGAGCTAAGGCTCCAAGCCCCTCCCCAACATATTCCATTGTCCCATAGATTTCATTTACAAAACACAAACTCAAAGGTAAAATAACTAAGAAATCTCCACACCATGAACTCAGAGCTTTAAACCCCATGCACAAGGCCCTTCTGAGAGCAGGACCCAGTGTGATGGCTGGGGTCACTCACACCCACGAGGGTGACCCTGCACAGGTGTGTACATTTGTCAGAATTTGTTGAACTATACACTTCAAATGAGTGCAGTTTATTATGTGTAAGTTATACCTCAATAAAGTTGATTTTAAAATTTCAGCTTTTAAGAACCTCAGCCTACCATCTCTAACAACACTTCTCATGGCAAATTTGTGTCTCTTTCCGTTGTGGATAATGGCCTCGGCTGCCATCTGGGCACCCAGGCTGCAACCTGGTCACCTTTGATCCTTCCCTCTCTCCTTATCCCTAGAGCTCACTGCTACCTGCACCTACCCAAGCTACATCCTGACTTTCTTAGATCTGTGGATCTTGCCACCTGCTCCCCACCACCCATCCTTAAACCCCTCAGCGTGCCCTCCTGCACTCCTTGCCTCTCTGGGGCCTGCCCTGCCCCCTACCCTTCTCCCCTTCCCCAGATCACCACCCTGTTCAAGCCTGTACTGTCTCTAGCCTGGCCTGCTGCAGAGGTCTCCTGACCAGCCCTGCTTTCTCTTGGCTTCTGCACACCATCCTGGTATTCTTTCTAAAGCACAGATTTAGTCATGTCTCGCCCATTTTCATAAACTGTCAATGACTGTTCCCTACAAAGTTGAGAACTCTTTGGTCTTTCAAAATCTTGCCTCAATCTGCTTGTCTAGCTTTCCGTACTCTCACAGGCCCCGCATGCCTTATTTTTGCACACTCCTCTCCCTCTAGGATATGCTGTGCTCTCAGACCTCACAGCCTCTGCTTTTGGGGTCCCCTGCAGCTGGAATACCTTTTCCTCCTTGCCTGCCAGAAGCCTGCTCAACCTTCGAGGCCCAGCACAAACTGTGCCATCTCTCTCAGCTCATTAGTCACTAGCAACACTTTGTACCCATTGAACTCAGCCTGAGCCTCTGACATTGCATGTCTCTGGACAATAGATAGGCAGGTTTACTTGTCTCTTCCACACTAAGCAGCCTCTTTTAGGCTCCCCTTTTTATGCCACAGCAGTATAAAAGAATAATAATAGTTAATGGAGGCCGGGTGGGGTGGCTCACGGCTATAATCCTGGCGCTCTGGGAGGCTGAAGTGGGAGGAACAGTTGAGCTCAGGAGTTTGAGACCAGCCTGAGCAAGAGCAAGACCCCGTCTCTACTAAAAATAGAAAAAATTAGCGGGCATGGTGGCATGCACCTATAGTCTCAGCTACTTGGGAGGCTGAGACAGGATGATCTCTTGAACCCAGGAGATCAAGGTTGCTGTGAGCTAGGCTGACGCCACAGCACTCTAGCCCAGGCGACAGAGCAAGACTGTGTCTCCAAAAAAAATAGTTAATGGAATAATTTTCATGGTTCAATGGGAAATATTATCCCCTTCATTCTGCCAAGCCCAGAAACTTTCTCGTTCTCACTGACCTCTGAGCCTAAGTTAATGCTGCTACCCTCCTTCCCTCTTTAGGTCCCCCCAACTCGTTTCGGAGACGTGCATGATGCTCCTTGCACATCCTGACCTTAGTCCTCGCGGGCCCATATGCCTCCTGCTGCACACCAAGTGGGGGCTGATTTCAAAGTCCAGTCCTCAGCCCTGTGCCCCCTCAGTGTCCCTTCACGTGATGGCTTATCTAGTAACGTCAGTGACTACTGCTCTTGGAATGACACAGTCTCTGTGGTGAAGAATGGCCTCCCCCTGAGCTCCAGTCCTCATCATTCCCTGCACTTAGGGCATCTCTGCTGCAGTGGGGGCTCCACTGCTCCCAGGCTCTTGCCCTTCATCTTCTCTAACTCATCTCTGTCTGTATCGAATGACGAGTCCATCACTCAGGCCTGGGTATTCTTTGGAAATTCTCTTGTATCAATCCCTTTCTTGACACCCACATCATTTTGTTTGTTTATTTATTTGATTATTTTTCCACCTCATTTACTGGAATAGATTTTTGTATCAATCTTTTTTTTTAGTATTTTTTATTTTTATTTTTTGTGGAGACAGGGGTCTTGCTATGTTGCCCAGGCTGGTCTTGAATTCCTGGCCTCAATTCATCTTCCCGCCTTGGCCTCCCAAAGTGCTGGAATTACAGGCATGAAATGATTACATCATTTAGACCAGACTTTCCTCCTGTCAGTACTGCAAATAGTAGCTAACACTGAAGAAGTGCTGATGGCAGACAGCTTGCTGAGCACTTTGCTCACATCATGGCATTAAGACTTCACTACAACCAGTGTGGTAGGTTCTATTATATTCTCCAATTTTCACATGAGGTCAGAAAGAGTAACTTGTCCAGGTTCACACACAGTCAAAGCCCACTCTGTCTCTCCAGCCTGTGCTGTTAACCACTAAAATTACTCAGGAAGGTGCCCTGGACTTGAGGCCAGAAGGTGTGGGTTCAATTCTTGGCCTCACTACTTCGTTGTGCAATTTTGGGCAATTCTCTGAGCTTCACTTTTCCCCCTGGGATTGCTGTGAAGGTGATATGACAGAATGAATATGAAAGTGCTTTGTGAATTTAAAGTGTTTCCAGGAAGCTGTGCTTTCAAAGACATAAAGCACAAGAAAGCACGCTTTGCCAGTGGACAGGCAGGACACAGAAAGAATGGTCTAGTGATGATCAGAAGAACTTCAATGGCAGGACTGTTTTCCACCAGCCAAAAGAATCTTCAGCCTTTACACAGGAGAAAGCCTTAGCATTGACCTGCAGGGAAGCGAGGAGGGCTGCTGAGGTGTGTGGCTGGAAGGCAGACTGTTACAACACACGGTGCAGGCTACTGCTAGAAGCAGAAGATACCATCATTGACCATATATGCATTTTTCCTAAATGCCAATTCACTTAAGAATCAATGTTTAGGACTCAAGAGAGGGGGTTATTCCATAAGAACTGAAAAAATCTTCCAATGTAAACTGAAGGATGTTAAATTTAGACAACTATTCGATCTCACGTCAGAATAGCACTAGTTAATTTTATTTATGAATACATACCCTTATGTCTTCTTTATAAATAGTAATGCTAACTGTGCTGTTCTTTTTAAAAATACCAGAATTGAAGCATGCATTCTTAGACTATCCAAACCTAGAATATTTTATCACTGTCTTTCTTAGAAGTTACACTTTATTTCCTCCTTTTGGCCCTGGTAGTGTCTCCTTCCTTCCTTCCTTCCTCCCCCCCTCCCTCCCTCTCTTCCTTCCTTCCTTCCTTTCTTGTTTTATTTCATGAAATGCAACACTATAGCATTGCATTCACTTCAAACATAACCCCTCACCCATTATGGCTGTAATATTAAAGAAGAAATTACAGAAAAAATGAAATGTTCTTTGTAGGTAATTTCCTCTGGTCAGCTGCCAGGGTCCCAGCAGTGAGAACTGGGCAGTGTGGTCAGACTAGCTGGGGCAGTCGTAGGAGAGAATTATCTAGAGCAGGGCTCAGCAAACTCTGTAAAGGGCCAGATAAGTAAATATTTTAGGCTTCATGGGCCTTACATAGGCTTTGTGGGCCCTTTTTACAACTACTAAATTCTGCTGATGTAGCACAGAAGCAGTTACAGCTATAGGCTGCATAACATTTTGGTCAACGATGGGCCACATGTATGACAGTGGTCCCATAAGATTTTGATGGAGCTGGAAATTCCTGTCACCCAGTGATGTCTTCATGATCCTGACCCTGTGTAAGCCTGGCTTAATGTGTGTGTTAGTGTCTTAGATTTAACAAAAAAGTTTAAAAATTAAAAAAAAGTAATTTTATTTATGTATTTATTTATTTAAAGAGATGGGTCTCAACAAAAAAATTTTTTAAAAATTAGCTGGGTGTGGTGGCACACGCCTATAGTCCCAGCTACTTGGGAGGCTGAGGTGGCAGGATCATTTGAACTCTGGCATTCGAGGTTACAGTGAGCTATGATTGTGCCACTGCACTCCCTCCTGGGGGACAGAGCAAGACCCTGTCTTTAAAAAAAATAAAAATAAAAAATTCAGTATAGCCTAAGTGTATAGTATGTATAAAGGCTACAGTAATGTACGGTAATGTCCTAGGCCTTCACATTCACCCACCACTCACCCAGAGCATCTTCTAGTCCTGTAAGCTGCATTCACAGTAAGTTCCCCATACAGGTGTACCACTTTTTACTTTTTATACCATATTTTTACTCTACCTTTCTAGGTTTAGATATGTTTAGATACACAAATGCTTACCATTGTGTTACAACTGCCTACAATATTCAATACAGTAATGTGCTGTACAGGTTTGTAGCCCAGGAACAATAGGACATACCTAGTTACAGCCTAGCTAGGTTTGTGTAAGTACATTCCATGGTGTTTTCATGACAAAACCACCTAAAGACACATTTCTCATAAAGTATGTCCATCATTACATGCTGTATAACTGTACAGACAACATGTAAACAAACAAGCATGGGCCGGGCGCCGTGGCTCATGCTTATAATCCCAGTATTTTGGGAGGCTGAGGCAGGAGGATCACTTGAGGCCAGGAGTTTGAGCCCAGCCTGGGCAACATAGCAAGATCCTGTCTCTACAAAAAATAAGAAAAATTAGCCAGGCATGATGGTATGTGCCAGTAGTCCCAGCTACTTGGGAGGCTGAGACAGGAGGATCATTGGAACCAAGGAATTTGAGGTTACGGTTAGCTATGATTGCACCATTGCACTGTAGCCTGGCCAACAGAGCAGAGGAAGACCCTGCCTCTTAAAAAAAAAAAAGAAAAAGCATGGCTATGTTCCAGTAAAACTGTTACAGAAAATGAAATTTGGATTTCACAGAATTTTCATGTGTCAGAAAATATTTTTCTTCTTTGGATTCCTTTTCCAACCATTTAAAAATGTGAAAGACATGTTTAGCTCATGGGCTGTATGAAAACCGATGGTAGGCTCGTTGGCCCATGGGCTATAATTTGCCAATCCCTGATCTAGAGAATTAAAATGCTATTTCTTATTCTTGCTGGGGGGTTCTTTGAGAGGGAGCAGAATGAGGTGGGAAATAGTGGTCAGCAATTATTGAACATTCATATTTAGCAAGCATTACTCTAAGCGCTATATACGTATTCATGTGTACTCATTTAATCCTCACAACCATAGAAAGTAAGTAGTAATATTATCCCCATTTTACAGATGGGGAATCTCAGGCATAGAGAGGTTACATAATTTGTCTCATATCACACGCTACTAGAGACAGAGTGTGATATGATAGCTCACCAAGTCCGGTCTAGCACGCTCTATCTGAGCCACTGTGCTGTACTGTCTTTCTGGGTAAAATAATATCTTCTGGCAAAGACATATTTTCACAGGCATCCGTGGGGAGAATCTTTGTCCTGCCAGCTCCATTCAGCATTTGAACAAAAAGTTACAGAATGTTCAAAGTAATGTTTCTATTTGGAGACAAGGGGACAGATGGCACTGTCTTATTTAGTAAAGAAGTCACTGTCACCGAAGGTGTTTGAGCAGAGGTGGGGTGACTTTTGTACTCTTGCAGTTCCTTAGAAACACTTTGGTTATTTTATTTTCTATAAAATAAAAATAAAAATTTTAAATCTTTGCTTTTTGACATTTAATCTAGCTAATTACTAATGGAGCAAACAGCCTGAACACTTCCCCATAGCACATGCAGGCACAAGCACATTGAATTTACAGGATTTGGGAATCTGAACACCCAGAACTGCTGGGAGGAAATTATTTAATATATTCCAGCCTGCTCTAACCTGTTGCTATGGGAACTGAGTGACTCCCCCTTTACACATCCCCACTATAGTACACACACACCCCCATTCTTCCCATCTTTACCTTCTTAGCTGAAAAATATTTGCAGGCAATGTTGGGGAAGAATTATTTGATTTAGTTATTAACAAATGTAATGTTTTATATTATTAAATGATGATAATTATAATTCATATTCATATAAGAGAATGTGACTATGGAAAGGTCTCGAAGATGAGTGATAAAAGCAAGTATAAAACAGGGTGTACTAAGTTCCAATTGTGTAAAAAACATTGTTAGGGAGGAGATGGGTATTACGGGCATTTTCTGAAAGGATAAAAAAAGAATATTGATAGTGATTACTTGTGGGGAACAAGATAGGGATCTGGATGGGAGGAGATTACATTTTTTATTGTGTACTCTTGTATGTTCTGAATTTTTTACATGTATATTCTTAACAAAAATACCAATAAATACATAAATGTATTCTTCAATTTGACACCTGCTTCCTCATGCTATATTATCCCCTAGCCAAGTCTGAAAATCTTTCTTTAAATTTCCTTTGACAACACCTATTTTTCAAGCATTTTTCAAATAAAAATAACCTCATCTGGGACTTGTTTTACACCACTAATGATGACAGGAAGAGCAAATGAATCAATTTTGCTATTTGTTAGGTTTTTGATGAGTGTTAGTGAGTGTAGTGGGTTGAATGGTGGCTCTGGAAAAGATAATGTCCACATTCTAATCCCCTGGAACCTGTGACTATTACTTCATATGGATGTGATTGAGTTCAGGAGCCTTAGAGGAGGAGTTTTTCCTGGATCATCCGAGTGGGCCCTAAATGCAATCACATATATCCTTATAAGAGAGAAATAGAACGTTTGGCACAGAAGGGGAGGAAGCAGTGTGACCATGGCATAGATTGGAGTGATGTACCTGGAGCCCCTAGAAGCTGGAAGAGGCAAGGAAACGGCTTCTCCCCTAGAACATTTAGAGGGAGTTACAGTCCTAGTGACACCTTGATTTCAGGCTTCTGACTTCCAGGACTCTGAGGGAATACATTTCTGTTGTTTTAAGCCACTCAGTTTCTGATAACTTGTTACAGCAGCCTTAGGAAATTAATACAGTGGGGAAGAAGGTGCAACTAATAGCTAAAGTTTGGTTTTTGGATTCCATAAATGTATTCATGGTTTTTCCGGCCCAAATAATACCAAAAGTTGATAGTATTATATTGAATTACTTAATTCTGTCACAGACATGCCAGCTGTTACTAATGAAACTGTGAAGTAGTGAGGTTCTTTGTTAGTAAAAATATTAGAGGCTAGATGAGCACCTAGGGGGTGGTATTGAAGGAATTCTTGCATTGGATGGAGATTGGCCTTGACAACCTCAGATCTCTTGCAACTCAAGAACATATTTCCTAGTCTGTTCAGGTTACTATAACAAAATACCATAAGCTGGGTAGCTTATCAACAATGGAAACTTATTTCTGTCAGTTCTAGAGGCTGGGAAATCCAAGATCAAAGTAGATCTAGTGTCTTGTGAGGGCCCACTTTCTGACACACAGACAGTGCTGTCTTGCTGTGTCCTTACATGGTTGGAGGGATGAAGAGTCTCCCTTGGGCTTCTTTTATAAGGGCACTAATCCTGTGCATGAGGGCTCTGTCCCCATGACCTAGTCACCTCCCAAAGGCCCCCACCTTCTAATACTGTCACCTTGGGGATTAGGATTTTAACACATGAATTTGGGGGCAGCATAAACATTCAGTCCATTGCAACATATTTCCATAGAATAACTTGTTTCCAAATATTGAGGTTTAACATTTTGAGGAGAATATCTGAATAGCCAAACATTTAGAAAATTCATTCACCTGGAAGAGGGGTTGAAGGTATAAAGTACTCAGATCTTACCCTCTATAAACTTTCTGGACCAGGAATTCTAATGGAATACCAGAGGTTACGAAAATTTCCTAGTGGAAAAATAAAAATGTGGGCTATTTTTAGAGACAGGGTCTTGCTTTGTTGCCTAGGCTGGCTTGAACTCCTGGCCTCAATTGATCCTCTCGCCTTGGCCTCCCAAAGTGCTGGGATTACAGGAATGAGCCTGGCCCTCCTGTGTGTGTGTGTGTGTGTGTGTGTGTGTGTGTGTGTGTGTATTTTTTTTTTTTTTTTTGAGAGAGAGTCTCACTCTCTTGCCTGGGGTGAGTGCCGTGGCATCAGCCTAGTTCACAGCAACCTCAAACTCCTGGGCTCAAGCAATCCTACTGTCTCAGCCTCCCGAGTAGCTGGGACTATAGGCATGCGCCACCATGCCCGGCTAATTTTTTCTATATATATTTTTAGCTGTCCAATTAATTTCTTTCTATTTTTGGTAGAGACGGGGGTCTCGCTCTTGCTCAGGCTGGTCTCGAACTCCTGAGCTCAG
>RJWJ010000814.1:139456-173913 GCA_004363605.1 Indri indri | reverse complement strand
GGCATGCGCCACCATGCCCGGTTGATTTTTTCTATATATATATATTTTTTTAGCTGTCCAATTAATTTTCTTTCTATTTTTGGTAGAGATGGGGTCTCGCTCTTGCTCAGGCTGGTCTCGAACTCCTGAGCTCAGAACGATCCGCCCACCTCGGCCTCCCAGAGTGCTAGGATTACAGGCGTGAGCCACCGCGCCCGGCTGTACCCATTTTCTAAACATGGAGTTGTACACTGAAATCTAGAGACAGAATCAATTTATAGAGGAGTTAGGAATATGCCTCCCCAAAATATGCCACTCTAGCATATTGACAATTTTGAGTTAAAAGCACTTGAAAAACAGGTTTTTCTGAACTTCATTCTGTTACTTAAAAGCAGGAGATGAAATTCCTGTTTGAAAGATGCCCTGCCTGTACTAGAAGGAAAGTGTCATTCTTATCAAGGACAGGCAGTTGAGGCCACGCAAAATCTATACAAAGAAATGTTTTTAGATTAACCCTTATCTTCCTAGTCACTTCACCAATCAACTACCCTAGCCCAAGCCCCTTTGCCTTGTCACATTTTCACAATTTACTCTCTTTTGTATAATTAAGTATATAAGTGTTCGACTATAAGCATGTCTTTGAATTTTCATTTCCTTATGAAGGTTCCCATGCCACGTAAAACTTGTATTAAATAAATTCGTGTGCTTTTCTCCTCGTAATCTGTCTTATATCAATTTAATTCTCAGGCTCAGCAAGAAAAGGAAAAAAAAAAAAAAAACCGTGAGATGATAAAGGTAAAATTTTGCCTCTGCTGCAATAGCATGGTCATTCATGAGGATTCAGGTGATTCAAATTTTCTCTATTTTAGCTAAGGTCAGAAAACAAACCCTGAAGCAAAAACTCATGTGATAACACTTTTTTGGGGTTGCAATCCCAGGGAATTAGGCATGAAGGAAAAAAGGAACTAAACAGAGATGGAAGGAGAGCAAATAAAAGACAGTATAACCCAGAAGACTACAGCATGTTTTCAGAGGGACCTTTTGAAATTACTGTGTCTCCCAAAGTCTATGAGGGAAGAAAGGGAGAATAAATCATTCATAGCATGTCTCCCCTTTTTCAAAGTTACCCCACAGGGCATCACCTCCTTCATAGGACACGGTTGTTCCTGCATGGGCATCTGTACAGCACAGTCTCCCACAGCCGCAAGGGGAAGGCCTTGAGGTGAATCTCTTTAAAATGTTTTTAACTTCAGTTGTCACTGTCCAAAGAATATTTGAAATAGCCAGAAAAAGTTCTAAAATGTTAAAATATGGGCCAAAGAAATCATAAATGGATATTAATAAAAATTAAAAACTTATCTATAATGAAAATATCACATCTTCTGGAATCATCTAAGGATAGAGATTATTCTAACCTTATATATATGTATTTATATTTATATTAGAAGAGAAGAAAGACTGAAATTAATAAGACAAGCATCCACATTTAGACCTTAGAAAAAGAAAAGAAAAAAGGGGGAAAAAACCTGAAAATAGTAGGAAAGAAATTTTAAAAGGTTATAAAAACAGAAATTAATGAAATTGAAGCAGAGATGCAATAGGGATGGTAAATAAGGCTAAAACTGTTTTTCCTTGAATGTGCTAAAAAAACAAACAAGCTTGTCCAGGATATAACTGGCAAGAACGATCAAGGAAAAAAAATGGAGAAAATACAAATTAACCAAATTAGGAATGAGAAAAAGATCTATCATAGCAACAGCATAGACTGAAAAATTAAGAATATTATAACAGAAGAACTCTATAACAACAAAATTAAAAAGTAAACGGACTACTGCACACTGGAATTGTTTTAGTTAAGTCATTTTAGACATAACATTTATTATCATGGTGGATCCACATCAGGTATTGAGTTATCAATTCTTTGAAGAAATAAATTTTGAGGAGGTGTGGGAGGAAGGAATACATTTTATAAAATGTTACAGTAAAACTAACGATTGACCTTTGACTAGTAGGAGTTTTAAATATATTGTTAAAAAATCTGTAATGGACAGTTAAATTACCAGAGAGAGAAGCGTGTGAGCTCACCAAACAAGGATTTCATTGTAGATTTTGTCTTTATCAGATTAACTTAAAGGAACAAGTAACAATTAAAGTTTGAATGGAAGAACCTGCCATTGTTGTTCCACATCTGGTTGTTGCTGTTTGCATTCCTTTGTTGAGCCTATGTCTTCATAAGCTTTTTAGCAGGTACGTTTTGAACATTGCTATTTCATAGTTAGGGCAGAATCAGGCCATGGATACTGACAACTGATTGTCTTTTTCTTCTGTCTTTTTCCATGACTTTATCTACTGCCTCATCTTGATTTATAAACAAACCTGGAAAAGCTACAAAAATAAGTGTTTTATGGTTTATCTAGAAATAATATGGAAAATCTTGCTGTTATTTTTGGTGAAGAAAATAAATTTTGTATAGTTTATTTCAATCTAAATAAAATGTGAATTTTGTTTAAAAAAAAGAAAAAAGTAAACAGAAAGGTTAATTTCCTATTCAAAAATAATATAACTAGGCCAGGCGCGGTGGCTCACGCCTGTAATCCTAGCACTCTAGGAGGCCGAGGCGGGCGGATTGTTTGAGCTCAGGAGTTCAAAACCAGCCTGAGCAAGAGCGAGACCCCGTCTCTACTAAAAATAGAAAGAAATTAATCGGACAACTAAAAATATATAGAAAAAATTAGCCGGGCATGGTGGCGCATGCCTGTAGTCCCGGCTACTCGGCAGGCTGAGGCAGAAGGATCACTTGAGCCCAGGAGCTTGAGGTTGCTGTGAGCTAGGCTGACGCCACAGCACTCACTCTAGCCCCGGCAAAAGAGTGAGACTCTGTCTCAAAAAAAAAAAAATAATAACAATAATAACTTATGAAAACTGATTGCAGAGAAAATAGAAAATCTGAATAGACATATAACCATTAAAGAAACTAAAACAATAGTTTAACATTAATTCTCCCAAACCACTCCACTTCAAAAAAGAACCTACCAGGCCCAGCTGGTTTCATAGGAGAGTTTAACTCTACATTCAAAAAGGAAAAAGCAGAAATACCTACCAGCTGATTTTATGAGGTTACCAAGAGACTATAAGAAAGAAAATTACTGGCCAGTCTCCCTATTAAGCATAGATGAAAAAATCCTAAATAAAATATTAGCAAACTTAATTCACTCATACATATGCTATTCTGAGTTTGGTTTAATGTAAAAAAAAATTAACATTTGAAGTCTGTTAATGTATTTCATCACATCTTCTAATGCACAAAAAAAGCATTCATAATAGTCAATATCCATTCATGATTTAAAAAAAAAATTTTTTTTTTTTTTGAGACAGAATCTCACTGTCTTGCCTGGGGTGAGTGCTGTGGCGTCAGCCTAGCTCACAGCAACCTCAAACTCCTGGGCTCGAGCAACCCTACTGCCTCAGCCTCCCAGGTAGCTGGGACTACAGGCATGCGCCACCATGCCCGGCTAATTTTTTTCTATATATATTTTTAGCTGTCCAATTAATTTCTTTCTATTTTTGGTAGAGACGGGGTCTTGCTCTTGCTCAGGCTGGTTTCGAACGCCTGAGCTCAAACAATCCACCCGCCTCGGCCTCCCAGAGTGCTAGGATTACAGGCGTGAGCCACCGCGCCCAGCCTAAAAAAAAATTTTACAAACTATGAATAGCAAAGAATTTTCTTAAACTGAAAATGCTGTTTTTTAAAAAAAAAAAAAAAAACAACCTCACAGCAAATATCCTACTTAGTAGTGAAATGTTGCAAGTATTTCCTTTGAGATCATCAATAACAAGTATATATGCTCTCATCACTTCTACTCAACATTGTTCCTAGATGTCCTAGCCAGGGCAGTAACACAATAAAAAAGGGAAAAAGAAAAAGATATAAGAATAGGAAAGTAATAAACTGTCATTTATATATGATCTGATTGTTTGCATGGAAAACCCAAAAGAGTCTATAAATTATTGGAATTAATGTGTCCTTAGCAGTGTTGCTGGATATAAGATCAATATTTTTACAATATTGCATTTCTATACACCAGCTACAAACAAAAACTGTAATTTCTAAAAGTGTGACATTTGCAATATCAACAAAAATATATGATTCCTCAAGAATGACTCTAAAAAAAACTTATGCATGGCTTTAATTATAAAAGAAAATTGAAGAATGAAGTAATGTCTTTTGCAGCAACTTGGATGGAACTGGAGCCATTATCCTAAGTGAAGTATCTCTGGAATGGGAAAACAAATACTGCTTACACTCACACGTGGAAGCTAAATGATGGGTATACATGGTCATACAGAGTGGTATAATGGACTTTCGAAACTTAGAAGGGGGGAAAGTGGGAAGGGGGTGGGGGATCAAAAACTACCTGGCAGATACAAAGTACACTATTTCGGTGATGGGTACACTAAAAGCTGACTTCACCACTATACAATTTATCCATTTAACAAAAAACTACTTGCACCCCCATAAACAAATAAAAAAAAATAAAGCAATTCTCAAACAAAAAACCCAACATAATAAAAAATTATAAAACTATTGAAAGTCACTAAAGAAGCACTCCTCAAGTGGAGAGACATACCATACTAATGGAAAAGAAGACTTAACATTAGAGAAATGTCAGTGTTTCACAAATTGCTTATAAATTCAATGCAATCCTAACAAAATCGTGAAAGAATTTTTTATGGAATATGACAAATTGGTGTTAAAATGTATATGAAAGGGTTAAGGACAAAGAATAACCAAGGTGGAGAAATATTAATCTATGCTAATTAAGACAATGTTGACATGGGGATAGATAGATAAATGAATGGAAGAGAAAAGAACCATGCATATAGTGCTAGGATAATTGGTCTCCAGAAGGAAAAAAAATAATATTGAATCTCCATCTCCCTTCCTACACATTAATCAATTCTAAATAGATTAAAGACCAATATGTGTCAAGCAAAACTTTCTAACATATTTAGAAGAAAATATAGATTGTTTTTCTGAAATTAGGGTAGGGAAGGAGTTACTAAATAAGTCACAGAAGACACAAGCAAAAAAAAAAGTGATACATTTGACTACATTAGAAAAATAAAGCTTCTGTTTTGGGGGAAGGCATCATTAAAAACTAACAAGTGGAAAATAAGGAGAAAAGACAAGCTACAGTCTGGGAAAAGATATTTGCAACACATAATCAATGAAATATTAGTATCTAGTAGAAATGTGTATGTTCTAAAAATGACTTATAAAAACAGAGCCCAATAGGACAAATGCACAAAAGATAACAAACAGCAATTAACAGAAAAGGAACTTCACATGGCCAATCAATAGGAACATACTCTCAATCTCTCTAGTAAGTAGAGAATGGCAAATTGAAACACAATGAGATATTATTTTACGTCCACCAGCTTGGCAAAAAGTTAAAGATTGGTGATACCAAGTGCTGATGATGGTGTAGACTGCATTGTAGAGTAATGAGAATTCTTTATCCACCAGTGGTAAAACTCCTTTGGAGAACAATTTGGCAATATATAGTAAAGTTGAAAATGTCCAACCCAGAAGTGGCAACTCCTAGTTTTAAACCTTAAAGAAGCTCTTGTACATGTGCTAAATGACATATACAAAATTGTAAAAGCAATGTTGTAAAAGCAAAAATATTGGAGACACCTAAAGATCAATCATCAGGAGAAATAAATTTCTAACAATAGAATATTATATAGCAAATACTCTAGAGCTACATATATCAACCCAGATGACTCTCACAAACAAAACGTTAAGCAGAAAACTAGAGACAGAATAATATTGATATCACTGATGACATGTAAAGTTGTGAAAAACCATAATATACGTTTTTAGGTATACACACATATGTTGTGAAAGTATAAAGACAGGAAGATGTCTAAGTTTAAAATAAATGCTAAATTTAAGAGAATGCAGAAGGAGAAAGGTTTAGAAGGGTTTCAAATGTATTTGTAATGTTTTACATTTTAAGCTGACCTGTGGGCACATGGGTGTTATATTACTCTTTGTACTTTTATCGTGAAGTTATTTTATGAAATATTTTAAGGCAATATTAAAAGTTATTTTTGCTTAATTAGAAGTGTTGATATTACTGTTCTGTCATATTTGAAATTGGATCTGAAAAGTAAACAATAAACTTAAACATTTGTTATAAGAGTAACCACAAATATATGCAAATTTCAAAAATCTGTGATAATCATATAATTTTATTCTGTATTTTGCATTGTGAAGAGTCTTAAGGATACATTCCATATCTTCAAATATTTTATTGTAGGCAAAATATAATAACATAACCTGGGTAATAATATGACAATGTGTGAGGACACAAATTTAATTTATTGTCTACTGAATTCACTTTTCCTCCTAAGCAAATAGGAAGAAACTGATTTCATGTCCAGAATATCATAAAATCGAGATAAACAGTAATAGAATAATAATAATGGCCAACATTTATTGACCTATGTACCAGGCACTGTGCAGAACACTCTATAATGATTATCTCATAAATCCTCACAGTATCCTTTAGAAATAGGTACCCTTATTATCCTTATTTTATAAGAAATTGGGGTAACCTGCCCAAGATTGCCCAACTAGTGAGTGAGTAGTGAAGCCAAAATATGAACCAGGCAATCTGGATTAAAAAACACTGCATTATGTTGCCTCTTTGTGGATTATGGTTGTAGCAACAAAACAAAACAAAATTTCTAGGCCAGCTTCATTTTCAAGCATTTTGCACCATCGTCCTATGTATATACTCAAGGTTTTCACACCATGTGTTCTGATTTGGGGGTTTCAAACATATGGTCACTGTGGGTACTTCGGAAAAAGCAGCCAGGAGACTTGGTCCCATTCTCAACTGCCACCAGCTTGAGTAACTTGAGACAAATCTCTGCTACTTAGTTTCTTCACCTTGAAATGAGAACATTGGATGATATTCCTTGGAGGCCTTTTTGACTCCAAGAGAATAATAATTCTTTAAAAGATGGCCAGAAGCTGGTGTAGTGGCATGAACCTGTAGTCCCAGCTACTGGTGAGGCTAAGGCAGGATTATAGTTTAAGGCCAGAAGTTCCAGGCTGTAATGCATTGTGATCATGCCTGCAAAGAGCCACTGCACTCCAACCTGGGCAACATAGCAAGACCTTGTCTCTTAAAAAATAAAAAAAAGAGGTGTTTGCAATAGCAATTCAATACTACTCAGGAAGAAGAAAAGGTTTAAAATTAAATGAGTATTGTGCATTTAATTAATTTTGGTGCTTTAAATCTTTTTATAAAAAGAGCTAAATCTATAAACTTAGAAAATACCTCAATGCCCCTAAAAATGTCTATGAACTAGTTTATCAAATAGTTTTATATAAGGAAATAAGTCAAAATAACTTTTCCTAAATTGCTATGTGATATAGTAATACTTTTTTTTTAATTTTTAGAAAGTTGGAAGTAAATAATACCTAAACCTTCTTCTTGACATGGTATCAAAACAGAGCTATTGCTGAGAGTTTGATATATAGAGAAGTCATGGTTCGACTGACCTTGGATCTAATTGCCAGAAACAGTAATCTTAAACTCCGAAAAGAAGAAACCATTTCACAGTGCCTGAAGAAGATAACTCATATAAATTTTTCAGATAAAAATATAGATGCAATTGTAAGAACTTCGGGATTATTTCTTATTTTTATATAATTAACAATGTAAAGTTTAGAAATTGGCTTGAGGGCATACCTAATAGATTAACTATTAATATATTTTGATTATTCTTATTAACTATATTTTTATCAATAAGTTTTATATTGTGTTTTTATTTTAATTTCCTATTTGTGATATTCAACTTATTAAAATTAAGTCTCCATAAGACATACCATTGTGATTTTTAAATATATATGTTACTGTTCTCCTACAATACTCTGTAATAGTGTAGCATACTAGATTTGAAAGCATAGGTTGGAAAATAATTTCAAAGATAATTATTTTTGTATTATTCCAAAACATTGGAATATATATATTTTTTACATATCAGAGTATTAAGAAGTAATTATGTGAGTACCACATTTCGAAGGTTTAACAGTGAAATCTTTTTTGTACATACTTAACTGTTTTTATAAATGTATATTATACTGGATCAGTTATAGTAGATAAGATAATGTTTACTTGGTTATACTCTGAAAATACATTTTCTCAGTGCTGAAGTAATTCTTGGCTGTAATTTGGGAAACTTTAAAGGCTGTAATAACCCTTTTAGGCCATTGGTATTGGTATCTGTTGTCTACCATACATGCTAAAGACTACAGATGAGAGAAAATTTCTTGGAAACATATGAGCTACATTAGGGCAGGGATCATGTCTATTTTGTTCATATCACTCTAAATTCGCAGTCCAATACAATACCTGACTTGTATTAAGTGCTTAAGAAATATTTATTGAGTGAATGAATGAAAGGAAAAAAAAAACAAACAAACCAAAGCCCCAAGCAAAATGATCAATTGAGAAATGCTTGTTTTGTCTTTTTTTTTTTTGTATGGACCCAACCCAGTTCCCATTATATATCCGTTTCTGATTTCCTGGTGTTCCTTCTTTCCATGAATCCAACTGCTCAAACATCATGTGTCTCTTTTGTTGCCCAGAGCTCTACCTCATCAGACCATATACATACTGCTTTCTGGGGAGAGGCCCCAGTGAGCCCCCACTTCAAGCTCTTTTGTCCTAACATCAATCATTCCTCCAGTGTGGATGATCTTTGTTAGGAGGAAAGCAAACTGGTTAAATTCACAATAAAGTGAGAATAAATTGTAAACTTAAAGTTTCCAGAATGTGGCTGTATTTTAAAGGATCTTAATGAAGGCTGAGATATTTTTGAGCAGAACTTCATTTTACTTCTTGTCTATTTACTCTAGGCTGACTCTACCACAACACAAGAAATGAAGGTACCTTTTAAAAGATACCTTTTAAAAGTACCTTTAATTAATTTCTTATCTCAAAAGTAATTGGTGTTCATTTGTATAAAATACATATAAAAAGAAAGAATGTAATCCTACTCTTCACAGATAACCACTTTTAACATTTAGGTAATGTCTTTTTTTTAGACATGTTTTTACATAATTTTATAACAGTCATATTGAATGTACTGTCTTCACTTAATTACATATTATGAAATCTATAAGATATTACTAAAGAAATATAAATGATATTTAATGGTTCTACAGTATTCCCTTCAACAGCCTTATCATAGTTTTTTAATTAATCCATTATTCTTGGATATCTAGATGACTTCCAATTTTCAGTATTATAAACCACAACAGTTTACTTCCATTCCTACAGAAATAGTAAGCCCTGATGTACATGTTGGGACAATAATTTGTTCAGTGCTTCAACTTCCAGAGTAGCCTAATTGCTTCCAAGGAAAATTGCTTGCACTGGGAAAAGCTTCTTAACAAATACAATTTTGTTTATGTAATTACAGAATACTAAAGCCTAGAATTTATTTTGTAATCATTCTAATCTTGTTTTGACTGTGCTATGAAAGACTGTCCTTTTATAATAATCTTAAGGAAATTTGAAGAATTATCAAATGAAAAACTTTTTCAAAAAGAAACTTCTAAGTTTGAAGGAGAAATTAAACTTGACTGTTTTTGTTTTCCTTTTAGGAAGACCTCTCTCTTTGCAAAAATCTTAGTGTTCTTTATTTATATGATAACCGTATTAGTCAAATCATTAACCTGAATTATGCCACAAATCTGACGCACCTGTACCTACAAAACAATTGTATTTCATATATAGAGAACCTAAGGTCATTAAAGAAACTGGAAAAACTGTAAGTGCTTTTGTTTTTGAGCAATGTAACTTTATCATCATTACAGTAGTTATATTTAATGCATGCAGGCATTTCCATTTTCTGCATTAAGTTTCAAAAGTAAATTGAATATGAAATTGAGTCTGCATCTCACATGTGTTTTACAGAACAGGCCTTGATTTCTATTCTCTTATACTTTTATTAATACAAAATAAGTTGTTTCATATGTAATATTCAACAATTTGTGTTTTATTAAGCCTGATAAACTTTTCTTTTTGGGGGGCTGGGTTGTCTTAAGGGCTTATAAGGACAACTAAAACATCCTCATGTAGGCTCAACTGGTGAAAAAAGTTTCCATGGAACCCAGATAAGTTCTGTGCCTTTCAGAATCACACATCTAAAAAGGTCAGGGTCACATAATTGATAATGCTGATGTACACTTGATTGTAAAAAGACACTTAATGCCTATAATGATTATAATTAGGCAATTAAGACTGCTGAATCCAATTTCCCCAGACTAGAATAACTGTCATGCTTCTGAAAGAGTGAACCAAGGGCCTCAGAACAGGGACACAAGAGTGGGGTGAGGAATGCTTTTAAAAATGTGGAATATTGGGTTCCAACCTAGAATCCAAATCAGAATCTCTGGGGGTTAGGCCCAGGAATCTTCATTTTTAAACCTACAACCCAGGTGATTCTTCTGCACCAGAACATGTGAGGAGCCCTGTAGATAGTTTAATAATAACTATTTCAATTCTCTCATTTTTTTCCTGCTGCTTTGCAGTGCGGGGGAAAAAAAATTCTCTCATTCTTTAAAAAATTTAAAAATGTATGTTTCAGACTAAATTGAGTGTAAGAATGTAATTTGTTGTCATTTAGATAAACTTTTCATTGATTCAACATAAACATAACATTCTGCATATATACTTTTCACACAGCTCAATGATTTTGTTTCGCTTTTATCACATTTTAAGACCATGGTGTTCTCAGAATGCATGTTTAGAATTATGTCTGTGTTTTTGCAGGTATCTGGGAGGCAATTACATTGCTGTCATAGAAGGTTTAGAAGGGTTAAAAGAACTAAGAGAGCTTCATGTTGAGAATCAGAGGCTTCCCCTTGGAGAAAAGCTTCTGTTTGATCCAAGAACTCTTCATTCTCTGGCAGTAAGTCCACATTTGACTATTTCGACAAGAAATATAGTGATTATCAAGCCATAATGGAACAAGAAGGTGGTGAAGGTATATTTGGACATTGTACATACTCTGCATGTTTATATGGCCAAATGCTAGCTTATTTGAGTACTGAAGCCGGTTTTCCCCACATAATGTCTCAGAAACTCAGCATCTATAAAGTTAGGATAATATAATGCCTGCCTCTTCAGGTAACTGGAAAGATCAAAAGAAGGATGTGAAATGGTTATATAAACTGAAGTTCTAATACAGATGTTAATTCATTTATAATTCAGACCTTGGTGATTATCACGGCTCAAAATTTTAAATTTTAGGAAAAACCCTAAGGAAAGAGGAGTGCAGAATTATTTGGCAACTTTTAAACAAACTAGAGAGCCATTGCAATGATAAGTCATTTTCTCCCTGGATCCCGATTTGATTGCAGGTTGCACTACCTATGGCCCCATCAAACCATACAGGCCTGGGAGCACCAGATTTGGGACTCCAGCTGTGCCTGACAACCAGTTATGTGGGATGGAAGTGCCACAATAAGTTGAGAAGCCAGAGGGCGTCAGTGAGGCACTTGCTAACCCTAAGACCAAGGGACTTGTTGGGACAGGCTAACCTCAAATCTGGGCCAGGAGATATAAATGTGACATGGTTGTTTTTCACAGATTACATCCATTTTATTTTAGAGTGCCCAGAAATGGAGGGTAGTGGATAAATTTTGAACCAAATATATATCAATCCAGATGTAGTTCTATAAATTGGAAAAGAAAAAAGTGACCTGGTTTCTACTCTACCCTCTCTAAGCTCTCAGTAGAATACACTGTCACCAACCTTACCTCAATCTCAACCGATCCAATTAGACTGATCCCATTGTGAAGACGGCTAGTTTTATTACAAAACACTACTGAAAACATTTTTGCAGGTTCAATTTTTGCATAGATTCAAGCACAATCTGAAATTCTAAATATTAAAACATCATTTTTTCGGTTTTATTTCAAGTCTTAAAAAGTACTGGGGGCCAGATGTGGTAGCTCACACCTGTAATCCAGGCTGAGGCAGGAGGATGATGGCTTGAGGCCAAAAGTTTGAGACTAGCGTGGGCAACATAGTAAGACTCTGTCCCTACAAAAAAATTTTTAAAAATTAGCCAAGTATGGTCATAAATGCCTGTAGTCCCAGCTACTTGGGAGGCTGAGGCAGGGGGATCACTTGAGCCCAGGAGTTTGAGGCTTTGAGGCTGCAGTGAGCTCTATTGTCAGGCCCTGTCTCAAAAAAAAAAAAATACCCGGAAATTTTTTTTTTTAAATGTTGGCTCTTGTGGATACCTCCTGGGCTGCCTCCATCTTTTTTTTTTTTTTTTTTTAACTTTAAACTAATAAGAACAAATACTGCACTTGATCTTAACCAGCCAAAAGGCTGTGAAGTGATGGTTGACTCCATCTTGGTAGAGATTGCTGGGCCTCAGAGTTTAATCAGCTAATTATTATTTTAAGTAGTTTCTGAATATATGGATTATCAAGAGAAAACTATATAGAGAGGCAGAAATAAAATTAAAAACCAGATATTGTTTCATTCTTGGTCATGTTTCCTATATAGAAAAACAAAGACAAAAACTCTTTCTACATAAGTACAAATTTTAGTGATATTTAGCACAAAATGATAATTTGCTTAAACTGCAATAAGCATTTTTTCCACATTGTGTTATTTGTTTATCAGGGCATCTTTTTTCTTTCTTTGCTTTTTGATTCTTGGCTTCTTTATTCTATAAATTTATCTTGTATCTTAGAAGAGAAAAATAGGACTTATGGAGGAATTATGCAGAGAAAGAGTAAGTTAGGTCACATACTATAGTTCTAAAAGTTCAATCTGAAAACAAATGCAATAAAACCAAAATCTCCATGGCTTTTGGTTTTCTTGCCTAAAGGGTCTGAACTGAATAATATTAACCTTTTCAAGCATTAGGATTTCTGGCTCCTATATATAGTGTTTAGATTACTTACTAATGCTAATTTAATTTTTCTTACAGAAGTCCCTGTCTATATTGAATATCAGCAATAATAATATTGATGACATTAGAGACTTAGAAGTACTGGAGAATCTCAATCAGCTCATAGCAGTTGACAACCAGCTTCTGCATGTGAAGGTAGTGTAAAGAAAAATTAATTTTATTAGCCAGGCATGGTAGCACGCACCTGTAGTCCCAGCTACTCGGGAGGCTGAGGCAGAAGGATCTCTTGAGCCCAGGAGTTTGAGGTTGCAGTGAGCTATGATGATGCCACTGCACTCTAGCCCTGGCAACAGAGCAAGACCCTGTCTAAAAAAAAAAAAAGAAAAAAGAAAAAGAAAAAAAGAAAGGAAGGAAGGAAGGACAGAAAGAAAAATTAATTTTACAGAGTTGTATAATGGACATTGGAGACTCAAAAGTAGCAGGGTTGAAGGGGGGAGGGAGGAAAAATTACCTATGGGGTACCATGCACACTACTTGGGTGATGGGTACACCAAAAGCCCTGACTTGACCACTATAGAATATATACATATAATGGAATTCAACTGGTAATTCCTAAATCTATTAAAATTTAGAAGAGAAAAAAAGAAAAATTAATTTAAAAATATTTATATGATATTATGAAGAAAAATACTGATATTCTGAAATAGCTATAAAATGTATCACTTTAAAAACTATTTGGATTCGTTCTAAAACTAGCTAATGAATTTCTACTTCTTAATATATTTATTTACATAATTCTGTCCTCTTATCTGGTTTTCTCCTTCATACTCCAATGCCTCCATCAAGTTACAGAGGACAAGTTTAATTTATGAAGAAGTTTAACCAGAGAGGCTATGCATCAAAAACCACAACAAAAGGGGATTTTATGAAAGACTGAACACTAAAATGTTAGGGCGTCAATACTTCCGTCCCTCCCACACACAAAACTAGGCTCTCCTCCCAAAACCCTGCCTATGTGACTTTAAAACCTTGGGCAAGAGGTGGAGGATTCCTCTTTAGGGAAACTGAGGAGCTCAAGAGAAAACATCTCCCAGTTCTGACATTTAAGGGTTCCAGAGGGAAGATGCCAGCTCCCTACCTAATTGCCATACAGTGAGACCAACCAGTTAACAAGCCTTTCCCTCTCACAAAAAGCTCTCATTCACTTTCATGAATGAACAGGCAGCTCAGGATCAGTAAACATCTGAAGGCACCTCTAAAATCAAAGAGAGAAAGACAGAAACAAAAAGAAAGAATTCAGAAGAAATAAATCGTGTGGAAGCAGCAAAAAAAAAAACAACTTTAAATTACCACTATAATTAATTTCCTAAGAGAAATAAAAAAGGATTTCATAACCTTGAAATAAAAGCAAGATGCTTTTCTTTTTTTTTTAAAAAAGGAACATGTGAATAAGAAAGCACTTAGAAAATTAAAAATAGGATAGGGGAAATTAAATGTTCAATATAGAGTTTAAATGATAAAATTGAGGAAGTCTCCCAGACAGAACAAAAAGAATGGAAAATAAGCAAGTAAAAAAGAAACTTAGAGAATTAATTCAGGAGATCCGATATATGACTAATAAGAGTACCAGAATCAGAGAATAGGTCTCTTAGTTCATTTGTGCTGCTATGACAAAATATCTGAGACTGGGCAATTTATCAGAACAGAAATTTATTTCCCACAGTTCTGGAGTCTGGGAAGTCTAAAATCAAGGTGCCTGCAAGGTTGGTTTTTGGTAAGGGCTGCTCTCTGCTTCCAAGATGGCCCCTTGTTGCTCCATCCTCCAGAGGGAATGTGTCCTCACAGGGCAGAAGGGATGAAAGGAGCAAAGGCACTAATCCATTCGTGAGGGCTCTGCCCTTGTGAGTTAATCACTTCCTAAAGGCCCCACCTCTTAATACTATCACATTGGCCATTAAGTTTCAATATATGAATGGTAGGGGACACATTCAGACCATAGCAATAGGGAAAAAAATGGAGAAAGAAAATTATATTTTAAAATAATCGAATAAGCCATGATATAGTAACAAGGACCAGAATCACCCTCCATAAAAAAACAAATAGAAAACTAAACAAAATATGGGAAACAGCTTTTTCAGACCTTGGACAACAGGCAGCACAGTCCTGTGGTCCCTAAGAGAAAAAAACAAACAAGGTGATTTCAGACCAAAATGCAGGGAGGAGAATAGGAAACAAGAACAATGAAATGTAAATCGTAGCCAGAGAAAAATCAGTCAAGAAAAAAAATCCAGAAATGATACGGAGGATGGAATTAGAAGACAGGACATTTTAAAAACCTATTATAAATATGCCCTATAATTTAAAGAAATCATGAACACAAAGAGAAAAGAAATGGACAATATGAAAAAAGTAAATTCTAGAGCTGAAAAATATTTCTAAAATGAAAAATTCATTGGATGTGATTAAAAGCAGATTAGTCATTATGCAAGAAAAGATCAGTAAACTTAAAAATATAGCATTGGAACTATCCAAAGTGAAGTATGGAAAGAAAAAACACTAAAAATAAAAATGAAGCCAGCCGTGGTGGCTCATGCCGGTAATCCTAGCACTCTGAGAGGCTGAGGTGGGAGGACAGCTTGAGCTCAGGAGTTTGAGACCATCTTGAGCAAGAGTGAGACCCCGTCTCCACAGAAAAATAGTAAAAATTAGCCAGGCATGGTTATGTGCGTCTGTAGTCCCAGCTACTCAGGAGGCTGAGGACGGAGGATTGCTTGAAGCCAGGAGTTTAAGGCCAGCCTGGGTAATATTGAGATCCCTGTCCAGGCATGGTGGTTCACGCCTGTAGTCCCAGCTACTGGGAAGACTGACACAGGAGGTTTGCTTGAGCCCAGGAGTTTGAGGCTATAGTGAGCTATGATGATGCCACTGCACTCCAGCCCAGGCAACAGAGTAAGATCCTGTCTCAAAATAAATAAATAAATAAATAATTTAAAAAAGAGTGAATGGTTGGTAAGGAAACCTATTTAATATACAATAGCTCTCATTAGGTATCACCATATCCCTCATTAGACTGAGAGTCTTTGAGATTTATTACCTTCAGGATTTCCCAGAGCCCATCCCAGTAGTGCCTGGCACATGGTAGGCACCTACTACAAGTTTATAGAATGAATGAATAAAGGGACAAGAAATATTCTGGGGAAGAAATGCAAACCATTCAGTAAGTTCCAGCAGCTTGGATACAGGGAGTAAAGATGAAATCTCAAGTTCTTTTACTTCCAGCATGAAGACACAAATAATTAAAAATGCCTGGATACAGTTTCTTGGAAGTCTGAATATAGACACTGCCCAGGATAAATTTAAAATGTACTTTTGTGGTTCATTTTAAATCATCTTCTGAAGGCTTGGTCAAAGGACATGTTGAAGCCTAGCATCAGAATATTAACTTGTTTTTCTGTATGTATTCCTGCAGTCAGGATCTCTATTTTTGGCTTTAATTTTTCCATTCTTTATGCTCATTGATGTTGTTCAAAAGCTACTGACATCAAACCCTATGCTACAGGGGAGAAATCTCTCATGCTATACATAAGGTGGCTGACATCCATCCTAAAAGTCGTCAGCAACAGACAGCTTTGTGCCTTGGGGGAAAAGAAGTGGACATCATTAGAGAATCCTAACAAAACCATTATAATTACCTGAGGTTTTCAGCACTTAGAGCAGCTGCATTTATATGGACATCAGTAGGTTCCTCAAATGCACCTACAGAAAATATATGCAATAACTAAGTATAGTTCTTACATAAAAAAGTATAATTTTAAAGTTATTACTTTTGCTGATAATTTACTATTCTCTTTAAAAATAACAATTCAAAATTTAAAGGCTACATTCAAATGTATATTAAAAATAGACTTTAGTCACTATTGTAATAGATTACCCTGTACTATGAAAGTCCTGTTAATCAATCCTATAGATGGATTTTTGTGAAATAGTATAAATTAAAATATGTAAGGTTTGTGAGTATTTACAAATTGTCTTCTTGTAGTCCTGATCCATGGAACTGAATTTACAAGTCTTTTGGCATGGAACATTTCATTTTTAAGTGCCT
This sequence comes from Indri indri, assembly GCA_004363605.1. Taxonomy (NCBI): domain Eukaryota; kingdom Metazoa; phylum Chordata; class Mammalia; order Primates; family Indriidae; genus Indri; species Indri indri. The sequence continues at coordinate 156,871 of RJWJ010000814.1, read as the reverse complement.
GCTTTAAGAAAAAATGAAAAAAATAATGGTTCCTTGGGATGGTTAAACAATTTTGAATCTCTCAATCAAGATTCTGGTTTAAACAATGAGAAAGATATTTAAGAAAAATTTTAACAAACGCATGCAAGGAAAAGTACAATCAGGGCACTGAAATCCTTGAGCTCAGTGGAAAGAAAAGAAAAAGAAAAGAGAGAATTGGGTTGCTGGGGAAAATAGGCATTCCCAAATGATGACCTTGTCCTAGCTTACTGAAGGTCCCAGAGCCACAGGGGAGTGGCTGCATTAGAAGCTGAAGCATACGATATGGACCTGTAAGAAGCTGGGTGGCCAAAAAGCTTTTGTCCCTCCTGCTGCTCGGGATTTCATTCACTTCCCTCTCCTCACCTCTTCAGACCCACAACTGCCAAGGATTCCATGCCCACGGGATCCTTTAACCCTGCCTTCATCTCTCCTATTCCCTAGGCCAAAGCTGGTCCAGGGCAGGGACTTCTACATAGGAGCATCTGGAAAGAGGGAGGAGGGATAGATGAGAAAATAAACAAAAAGAGAAGATAAATACTGTCTTTCCTCTCTCTTTCCATGTCTGCTGCCCCTCTAATCATTAGCAACTTCTTCAAAAACAATTCCATCTTATTTCTTCCTTATAATTCCTGTCCTCCTCCTAACCTCAGGCTCTCTGCCCCTCTTCTATTCATCCATCCACTCATGCATGTATACATGCATTCATTCACTCACCTCTTCTTATCCATTCATTGAAAACGCCTACTATGTGGCAGTACTTGCTAGACAATGGGGGAGACAATAGGGAGCAGAAAACAGATACAATCCCTGGCTTTGAGGAACTCTCAGCATTAAGGGGAAGAGAAACATTAAGCATGTAATCATCCCAAAACAAATATAAAATTATACAAATACCACAAAGGAGAAGTATGTGGCTCTGAGAGCCTGTAACGGGGATTTGCCCTAGATAGGGAGGTCATTGAAGACTTCCCTGAGAAAGGGATAGATGAGCTGAGCTCTGAGGACTTATCAGGCAAAGAAAATGGGATGTGCAAAGGCCCCAGGACAGATAGAAGCATGGCAAATATGACGGATGGGAAGCTGAGAGAGTGAAGGTAGAACATAGTGCAAACAAAGACTAGTGAGTAGATGGTCCACACCAGTCATGATAGAGAGTTTTGTCTTTATCCTAAGAACAATGAGAAGTCACTGAAGGTTTTTAAGCAAGGGGTGAAGAAATTAGAGAACTGCATCTTGAGAAATGTTGAAAACAGGCTGGAAGAGATCGGGCTAGTCAGGAAGTGAGAGATGGTAGAAACTTTAATAGAGTGGGGGTGGAAATGGAGTGGACAGACTGTAAAGCTGTTTAGGGAGTAAAATGGATAAGACTTGGCTGTGAGTTGGACATAAGTAGTATGGGAGAGGGTGAGGTCAAGAATGATTCCTGGGCTTCTGCCTTGCACAATGGGAAACAGAGAACTCAAGAGTCAGGTTTGGGAGATCATGAGTTTTGCTCATGTAGGGTATGAGGTGCCTTTGAAGTGTTCCAGAGAAAATATTAAGTAGATAATTGGATATGTGAGGCCAGAGCTCAGAGATAGATGAATGTGGGAGTCTTTGGCATATTAAGTGGTCACTGAAGCTACCATCATGGATGAGATCACCTAGAGTGGGGAGGAGAGGAGTAAGATGAAATGCTCAAAGGGGCTTCTCACAAAATCTTCCTCTTGCACAGAGATGACCCTTTCTTAGCGTAGCAGAAGTTTTACTATTATCATCTGTGTGACCATTCTTTTTCTGCAAAGAGTCTAAGTATAAATAGAGAAGGTGATGGGTTACAGGAGGAAAACTTTTTTCTAACTGTGATTTTACATTCTGCTGTGGTTCAGGGAAGGAAAACAAACATTGTCTGAAAGGAATATATGTAAATTATAGAGAAGGAAGCAAGTGAATTGGTCCCCGAGGGTCTGCTACTGGGGTATCTGCTCCTGCTCCCCAGTGGGAGCTCTAGGACTCTGGGAGCATGCTGGTGCATTATGGGGAGGTTTTATAGTACTGTCACTGCACAGATGTTCTTCAGGCCTTTTCTCTATTAAATAGGTTGTTTTTATGGACTGACCCAGGCAACAGTCCGCTAGGTATAGCATTGTATTTTTTTTTTTTCTGAGATGTGGTCTCAGTTCTCAAAAGCAACTTTTAGAAAGCAGCCTCTTCATATATTGGGGATTTCTGTAGTTAGAGGTTTGTTACTTGTAGGGTCAGAGATTCATGAAGGACCCTATGGAGCCTGCAAGAATGCAGAATCAGAAAGCCATGAAAGAAGTGGTCAGCAGGGTAAGATGCTCCAAAGAATTGACACTGAGAAAGTCTTTGATTGACAATGTGTGGATCAGTGATAAGGTTAGCAGTGCATTTTTCAGTGGCACCAGGTTGCAGGAGTGCCTAGTGGTTGAGGAAGCAAAGGCAGTGGTCTAGACTCTTATAATTCCAAATGGGATCTTAAGACCAGCAGCAGCAACAGCATCAGAAATGCAGAATCTCAGCTTCTGCCTCAGACTTAACCAATCAGAACCTGCATTTAAACAAAATCCCTCAGTGATCCTTAAGCACATTAAAGTTTGAAAAGCATTGGTCTGGACCACTCTTTCAAGAAGTTTGACAATGGTAGATAAGAGGATAAAAGCTAGAGGAGAGGGAGAGATTGAAAGTGGAAATGCAAGAGAGAGAAGATCCCAGGAGGAGGAGGCCAGGATCTTCTGATTAACCTGGGAAAAGAGATGAGACTCTCTTCCTTTGGTCAGAAAAATGGGAAAGAGAAATGGAAGAGGAAGTGTGAAGCAGATAACTGAGAAAACTTTGTGGATGGATGACCCACTTCTTCCCAATAAAATTGCTGGCAAGGTCAACCACTGAGGAGGAGGAGAAAGAGAACTCTTAAGCCAAACAATGCTCCATAGTTTAGAAACCCCCTTCTTTAACTCAGAGGGCTCTAGTTTAAATGACATTTACTTTTGGTTAACATTTCTTTGCTTGTTTTTCCTGTACCTCCTTTAAACAGGTATGCATCAATATATAAAATTATTAAATACTTTAATGACAATTTACAGTAAAACTTTTGCATTTGTACAAATAGCTTGGGGGGTGTGAGTGTAAATTGAGCCATGAACCTCACTAGGGCCAACATTATATATTAATAGCTTGCTGACATTATTAAGTCAAGTAAATATAATGGTTGCAAAAATGTATAAAACATAAAAGAACAAAAAAATTAACCTTTATCTACAGTTTTTGTTTGTAAAGTTTGCTAAATCAATAAAATGATCTGAAAAGTTCATCTCATATCAGATATAATTAGTGATTTTCTTCATTGGTTTTCTGGTGACCATTTATCAAGAGGTATAGAATCTTGAATATGAATGGGGGAAATAAAAAGCTTGACATGCTTTCCCCTTATATAAACTAAATATTTGATTTATAAGACACAAATGAACAAACTTCTATGGCCTGTCATGTTTTCTCAGTTTCTAATTTATTCAACCTCTGCTCAATATTGATCCTGACAAGCAGAGTGGCCCAAAGATAAATTTATTCATTCCACAGTTTAGTCAGGAAGAAGCCAAAAATTATAGATTTTCCCAGGCAGATGATGACAGGCAGTCAGGGGAATGACAAATGGCTGTCTTTAGATTTAGTAAGGACAGTTGGGCCAGACATTTCCGATAAAGATTGGTGCACGCTGGTCAAATACAGGTTCATCAGTGGTCATCATTAATCGCAGAGCGAGCATTGCCGTGATGCAGACGCCTGTATGGGAGCTTGAGCACCAGTCCTGCAGGGGAAATAGAACTTGCTCCTCGGTATTTTGCAGCACTCCTCCAAGTGATAGCATGACATGATCATTTATCAAACAGAGACTGTACAGAAAAGTGTCTGCTTCCTTTAGTAACTTATTGAAGAGTGGGAAAGTGAAAGCTTTTTATTAAAGACAGGAAGGCAATGAACAACCAGAGCGTATCCAAAGGGTAATCGTATTTCAGCACAGGATTAGTTTAGTCTTAAATAAACACACACTGGAGGGAGTATGTCGAGGGTCATTTATCAAGTGAGGAACAATTAACAAAACTCTAAGCACTCTTTTTATCTACGTCAATTTAAAGTTCTCTTATTATTATTATTACTTAACTTTTGGATGATGGGCATCATATTCAACACTGTACAAAAATGTAATGCACAGTCCCTTCCTTAGAGGTTTTTAGAATAAGAGAAATACAGTGTCATTTGCATATAAAATAAGTATGGCTGTATTAAATGCTATTGAACAAACGCTGTGGAGAGGGCACATTCCAGGGCACAGGACTGAGGGCTGAAGTTATAATTTGTGAAGAGAGATTTCTTATAAGAAATCAACTACTTATTACTCAGCAGGTCAAAACCTTTCTTCTTCCTTGCAGTATTTTTGCTCTCTGTTGATAAAAATTAAGAGAAAGGGAATTAGCTGAGGAGTGCAGGGCAGGCAAAGAGGCAGAGAACTAACACATGTATTATTTACCTGATTTGTGCCAGGCATTTCATTTACTTATTTATTTATTTGTTTATTTGTGTATCTATTTATTTATTTTGAGACAGGGTCTCGACCCGTGGCCCAGGCTAAAGTGCAGTGGCACCGTCATAGCTCACTGTAACCTCAAACTCCTGGGCTCATACAATCTCCTGCCTCAGCCTCTCAAGTAGTTGGGACTACAGGCGTGAGCCACTGCACCCTGCTCCCTGTCCCAGGCACTTTATATGCCATGGCAACTAATCCTAATTAATCTCACTTTATAAATGAAGACATGGACTTGCCTAACGTCACACAGTGCCAGCAAGTTTAAGATTGCTTTTTTTTTTTTTTTAACAATCCCTTATATTTTCACGTAAATTATTTACTTGGGTTCCTCAGAGTCAAGCGCAGACTAAATTCCCAGCATAGATGTGCAGGAAATGAAATCACTATTTCGAAGTGATAGCTGCACTCTCATGTTCATTGCAGCATTACTAACAATAGCCAAGATACGAAAACAAACTAAGTGCACTACTTTTTTTGAATAATTTGTTATAGATCAAATTTATATCTGATTTTAAAAATAAAAAATAGAACTTTGGGGCATATATAAGAAATACTCAAAGTATGTTTCATTTCCACTAAATGGTAGTTAAGATAAAATACATTCTTTGAATAAAGAAGAAGGGGAGAAAGCAAGAAATGACAGAAAGACAAGGTATTGGAGAGAAAGCATGACACTGGATGGGAAAAGAAACACCACCAGGGACAAAGAAGATGTGAAGAGAGCAAACTGAGAGAGCTGGTTCTTCATCTGTTTTTCTCACATTTTTTGGGTTGTAGACCATGGAAAAATTATTCCTTGAAATGTCAATTAGCTGATTTTCTCATAAGCTATAAAAACATGCAAATGTTTATGATATAATGTAAAATAGTACCCACCATATGATGACAAAAAAGAAGTCTAGAAGGATATATAACAACGTACTAAAGTGATCTTTGGGTGATAAGCATGCAAGTGATTTTTTTCGCCTTTGTTCTATTTTCCCCTTTGATAGTTTTTTTTTCTTTTTACAGATTTTAAAAGTGAATATGCATTCTTTATGAAAATAAAAAGCAACAATGTATATTGTTTTCAATGCCAATAGACTGCTTACTCACTACTCCTTAATTGCCTGAGCCTGTAAATTTCTCTAAGCTCCACTAAGAGTAGGGCATCTTCTGTGGCAAAATGTTTTCTGAGCTACAGGTTGGGACCATTGAAGGGAACATGACTGAGAACAGTTCTGTGGCCCCCAACTTAGGGCCTCACTTTTTGCCTTATCTTCACCCCCTTCTATTATCAGAATAGACCATGTTATTCAAAATTTAGATATTATGCACCTTTAAAGTATCTGGCTCTGAGCTAGAACTGCATGAAAGGCAATAATTACCTTTAAAAACAGATAACTGACATGCTTGAAGTATTGATAATTATGAAATATTTGTGCTTTGCTTTTTCTTCCCTAATTATAGGATTTGGAGTATTTATTGAACAAGTTGATGAAGTTGTGGAAAATGGATCTAAATGGAAATCCTGTTTGTCTCAAACCAAAATACAGGGACAGACTGATATTGGTGTCCAAATCACTAGGTACATGTTTATATTAATATAATTTTCTTAGAGAAAGAAACTTAGTTAACCTTTTAATTTATCAGCAGGCTTTCAGAAATATAAATATGACATATATTTTCATATATCTATGAAAATGGTCAACTTTAATATTTTTCATGAGAGCAAAAGTTAATATTGAGAAATAAAGCATGAAAAATATATGCTGATCAGAAATAAAGCACCAGATACTCTTTCTTTAAGGAGAAAATGTGGCTATTACCAATCAAAATGGTTAGTAATAAATGTGTAGAATTTGCTGACCTTTTGCCAAACTTTCATTGGCACAAATCTGATGATGATACCGAGAAACTCCTTAGCTCTTGGTTGTGTAGATAAAATTGACCAACGTTTTCAATTGCTTGACATTCGCGAAATAGTACTCTAAGAACATACAGAAGTCCCTTTCATTTGAAAGGGGAGCAGGATGGGGAGTCCCTGTATGAGATCCTTACAAATAATAACATTCCTGAATATGCACTATATTGAGGGAAATGGTCAAAAGCACTTGGCCAATAGTGACCAAGGGACATAGCATCAGAGAGACAGGCAGTGCCCCTCACAAAGTACACTCGCGAGTGATTTTCCTGTATCAGAACTTCTGTGACATGCTGTACTTGGGGATAAAAACAAATGTATGACAAAACTGCTTCATTAGCTGTAGTAGACCTTGATTAATCATAATGTTAGTTCAGTGGTTGTCTGGAGGGAAAAGAGAGCATATCAGAAAAATCCAAGATATTTTTTCAAAACACATATGTGAAGGCCACACCCTGCCCACAAGGGTAGGGAACAGAGAATACATAGGGAGAATATTCAGGTATATTTTTTAAAAGCTCTATAGATGATTTTACTATTTAATCCCCCATCCCAACCTCTCATTCCCTCCCCTGTCTGCCCACCACATGCAATTGTATTAGTCCATTTTCCTTGGAAAGTAAAGTTAATACAATTAATGTTTGATGATTAAGAACCTTCCAACGCTCATGTAACGATTTCTGGAAATGTTCATGATACCGTACTGTAGGTGAGACTGTAAAAGATGTAGAGATAAGTATATTGACTTCCAAATAAAGAGGATTTACTGAAAATTTGTCTTGAACAAATATTCTTTTCTGTAGCATGTTTTCTGATTACAAAATTAATACATATTTCTTGTAAAAATATAGAAAACAAAAATATCACTTAAAATCCTGCCATAGATATGCTGTTAACACTTTAGTATATGTCCTTCTAGTCTTTTTTCTATGGACATATACACATATAACAAATTCTCTTTGATTTTAGCTTGTCTTATTCTGATTTCTTTCTTCTTCCTAAATGTAAAGTCAAAAAACACAAAGTTAATTGAGGGCCTGGTTTGTTGCACCCCAGTCAAAAAGGACTATGGGGGCCATTTTATGTTTCGCAGGTTACCTAGTCCTCACCAAATAGAGTGACAATCCACATATTTGGTTTCCTTAGCATTAGTGGAAGCAAATTTTGTGTTGAGAGTAACCCATTAAAATGAAATAAGTCACATAGGTCTCCGTGTCATCTTGTGTCCATTACTTGGCTTCCCCTCTGGAACCACTTCTACACCTATTAGCCTCTAGTAAGCCTCTATCATTTGCTAGAAGTGATACAATGTCAGTTTAAATGAGGCACAATCTCCTAGTCATTCCTCAGCTCTGTCTAGGACATTCACATGAGCAAGAAAGGATTATGATAAAAGACTTGGATTGTTAATTCCTTATCTTTTTAACAGATGTTTTAAAAATATGTATTGGTATAGTCCCAGCTACTGGGGAGGCTGAGATAGGAGGATCACTTGAGCCTAGGAGTTTGAGGATGCAGTGATCTATGATCATGCCACTGAACTCTAACCCAGGCAACAGAGCAAGACTCTTGTCTCTTAATATATTAACAAATTATATAATTATTAATAAAAACAGATACGGAAAGATATCAAATAAATACAAGTGGTTGGGAAACCTGAGCATAAAAGAATGACCTTTAATGTAAAGTTATAAGTACTAAGATTTTGACAATAAAACATTTAGCCAATTTCTTATAGTTCAGAGAGTGCTATTACTCAAAGAAAAAAAAAAGTACATGAGATAAGATATGGAAACAATTTTACTTCTATAATTTATGGTTCTAGTTTCTATTTTCTATTTCATCACTTTATTTTATACTTTGGATGTAATACAATATTATGGATCATATTTAAATGGCAGTGTGAACTTTTTAGTAGTATGACTAATATTTTATCAGAATATTACCATTTTCCATGAAAGAATATGATCTAATAAATTTTACTATATCCTTTCTACATTCTGGGATCTAGTGGAAGACATTACGTGGATGATGATTTTTTAAAATCTACTATACAGAAGCTGGGGATGGTGGCATACACCTGTAGTCCCAGCTACTCAAGAGGCTAAGGCAGGAGGATCACTTGCGCCCAGGAGTTCAAGGCTGCAGTGAGCTATGATCACACCACTGCATTCTAGCCTGGGCAAAAGAGCAAGATCCTGTTTCTAAAAAATAAAAAATAAATTTAAAAAAACCCTACTACACTTTATTAGAAACTTTATTAGAAAAAATAGTTTTTCTATTAAATGAAGGCCACCTGTATTCATGTGATTAAAAAATTAATATAGGTAATATAGAATGTCCTATAATAAGGGAATTGTTCAATGTTTTATAGTATATCCACATATAATAGAACACTAGCCATTAAAAATTGTGTTTAAAGAAAGACACGGTAAAATGCTCACAACACAATATTAAAAAGCAGGATGCAAAACTATATAAATAGAGGATTCCAATTTTATATGACACACACATATATACACATACATACATAGGAAACCAAAAATGCTAAGAAATACACTAAAGTGTTATCAGTAGTTTTCAATGATTATTTCTCACTGTAGAATAAGACAATTTTAATTTTTTTCCTTTAGTTTTTTTTTTATATTTTCCAAATATCTTACAACATGCAAAAGTTATTCGTGCAATTTAAGAAGCTCAATTTTTGCTTTTTCCTAAGAATAATAATCATAATATTCTTTAAATCAATAGAAAATATGATTTAATTTTTATTGAGCATAACATTTTTGTTTTTAAAAATAACAATATAGTTTACATATGACCCTAGAAGGGGGGACCATATACCAAATTGTTTACAGTTATTATCTTTGGCAATGATAAGAAGGAGAGATACAGACAATAATTACAGAGGCTTTTTATGTTTAAGCACACATTCTTTTTGAAATCAGAAGAAAATCTAAAAATAAATAAAAGCTCAACAAAAGTACATAAGTTGTAGAAACAATGTATTTTAAAAAGAAATTTATTTCAGCTTATGGTGTAACTTAAGTTTGTGTAGCCTAAACCAGAAGTGTGTATTTTCACTTATATATTAATTATTTATGTGTATATATTGCATTTTTTAAACATATGTATTTTTCTCCAGAATTTCTTGATGGAAAAGAAATTAAAAATGTGGAAAGACAATTCCTAATGAATTGGAAAGCATCCAAAGATGCCAAAAAAGTCAGCAAGAAAAAAAGCAGTAAAAATGAGGATGCAAGCAACTCCTATATAAGTAAGCATACTGTCACTCATTAACTGACCACTTCATCTAGTAAAGGGAATATTCTAACCAACCAAAAAAAATGCCAAGAAATAAGGGGTTTTTCTTTAGGTGTTTTAAGTTTTTTTTTGTTTTTTTTTTAACTTAGTCGTACACAAAGATAAATACAATTTATCTTGTATAGGAAATTTTACCTATAATGTTTATATGTAAAAATGGTAGCTACTATGAACAAAAGCTGTGTTTGGTTCATATTGGGTATGACTGTGTCAGCCATATAAACATAGAGCCATGAGGGTGGGGAAAAATGTATAATTTTATAATTTAGCAAAAGTATATGATATCAGTTATGCAATGGTGAAACAACAATCAGCTAAGTAAATTGTGAAACCAAGCCACTAGTATATTTGTTTAGCAACCATGCAATAATCACCTTTTTCATGAGGATAGAAAATAAAAATATATCACACCAACATCTGTGGCCTCTACTCTCTGGCCTATCCCCCCTCACACCCCAACAACTGAATACTTGGATTATAATATGCCTAAAGTTGTGTTACAAAGGACATACCAACCTCCCTTGCCTAACTAATGTAACTAAGTATAACTAAGTGAAATGTGTAACATTTCTCTCCATTATATCAGGGAGCATCCAAGAATTGACTCTTCATAGATTTTTGTAGTCCACAACATTGGAATAATCCCCTTCCTGCTTTCCATGATAGTGTTTTAATGCTAATGTTCTTGTTCCACAGCTGACTGTGGCAGGGGATGGGAGCATGGCAAAGGGGAAAAGGGAAAGGGAAACTGGAACAGTGTAATGAGGCTTTGTGCATGGATAGCACATCCTAGGAGCTCAGTCACTCTAGGATGAGGAGGCTGAAGTGAGGAGAAGCTGGTGGGCAAAGGCATAGAGCTCTGGTGATTTTGCCATATCATGTCCATTGAATATGAACTATAGAAAAGCATTTAATAGAATGGGACTTTCTTAGTTGATAGTGATACTGTGTTGGCAATGTGCATTTCTCAAGGTTTGAAATTTGTAAAATAGTTAGGAGGCACTTCTCCTCTGTTTATCCTTGGCTAGCTGTGAAGGGCAAAACTAGACCCAGGGTAGGGATTCCAGTATTTTACGTATTTTCAATATTACATCAAAGATGCCAAAGCACCTTATTAATATTGAAGTTCTCATAAGATTCTATACTGCCTTCACCCCAGAATTGAGCCAATTCTAAAAATAATATAGTTTCCTTCATCTTAATAGATTTCAAAAATTCTTCCTAATTCAGGGATAATTACATTAATGGTTAACTTCTCCAATGAAATTTGACAAAATAATAATTTTAATGTGTCAAAGTTTACAATTTTTAAAAATTAGTCATTTAATTTTTTCAAAACAATCTTTATTAATCTCTCTATAATTTAGTGTGAGCCCTAAATAACAAAAACAATCGTTAAAGTCATATAGACACATTAACAACAAACTATCCGAAAAGGAAATTAGGAAAACAATCCCACTTAAGATAGAACCAAAACGAATAAAATACCCAGGAATAAATTTAACTAAGGAGGTAAAAGCCTTATATACGAAAAACTACAAAACATTGATGAAAGAAGTTAAACAAGACACAAATGAAAAGACATCCCATGTTCATGAATTGGAAAACTTAACATTGTTAAAATATCCATAAGACCCAAAGTGATCTACAGATTCAGTGCAATCCCTATCAAAATCCTAATGGCATTTTTACAGGAATAAAAAAAAATTCTAAAATTCATATGGAACCACTAAAGGCCAAATCACTAGCCAAATCACTCTTGAGAAAGAAGAACAAAGCTGAAGGCAAGACATTTCCTACATTTGAACTATATTGCAAAGCCTACAGAAAAAAAAAAAAAAAAAACCAAAACCCACCAGTATGGTACTGGCAGAAGACAGACATACAGAGCAATGGAACAGAATAAAGAGCCCAGAAATAAAACCATGTATATACAGTCAACTGATCTTTGACAATGGTGCCAAGAATACACAATGGGCAAAGGATAGTCTCTTCAACAAATGGTGTTGGAAAAATTGGATATCCACACACAAAAGAATGAAGTATCTTACACCATACACAAAAATCAACTCAAACTGGATTAAAGTCTTAAATGTAAGACCCACTACTGTAAAGCTCCTAGAAGAAAACATAGGAGGAAAGCCCCATAATATTGGTCTTGGCAATGATTTCACAGATATGACACCAAAATCATAGGCAACAAAAACAAAAATAAACAATTGGGACTATATCAGACTAAAAAGCTTCTGCACAGCAAAATAAACATCAACAGAGTGAAAGGCAACTTATGGAATGGGAGAATATTTGCAAACCATATGTCTGATAGGAATTATTCTCCAAAATATATAAAGAACTCCTATAACTCAATAGCAAAAAAAAACCCCTAATAACCCAATTAAAGGAATGTAATAGACAATTCTCCAAAGATGACATACAAATAGGCAACAGGTATATGAAAAAATACTCAATGTCACTAATCATCAAGGAAATGCAAATCAAAACCACAATGAGGAAGACATTGGTACTTTGAGATGGGAGTCTGCCAACTTCCTCACTTGCCAACAAATTAATAAACTCCTCTTTACTCCTCAAAAAAAAAAAAAACACACAATGAATTATCTCACCTCACACCTGTTAGGATAGCTGTTAACAAAAAAAGACAGTAAGTGCTGGAGAGGATGTGGAGAAATTGGAACCCTTACACACTGTTGGTGGGAATGCAAAATGCTGTAGCCACCATGGTAAACAGTGTGGAGGTTCCTCAAAAAATTAAAAATAGAACTACCATAAGATCCAGCAATCCTATTTCTGGGTATTTATCCAAAAGAATTGAAATCAGGATCTCTAAGAGATATTAGCACTCCTATATTCATTGCAGCATTATTCACAATAGCCAAGATGTGGAAACACTGTCCACGGACACTGGAGAGACAAATGAATAAGGAAAATGTAGTATATATATAAAATGGAACATGGAACACTATTCAATCTTAAAAAAATGAAGGAAATTCTGCAATGCGTGACAACATGAGTGAACATTGAGGACATTATGTTAAGTGAACTAAGCCAGTCACAGAAAGACAAATACTGCATGATTCCACTTACATAAGGTATCTAAAATAGTCAAATTCGTAGAACCATAGAGTGGAATGCTGTTGGCCAGCAGCTAGCAGGAGGAAATAGGGACTTATCAACAGGCATAAAGTTTCAGTCAAGCAAGATGAATAAGCTCTAGAGACCTACCATACAACATTGTACCTAAAGTCAAAAATAATCTACTGTACACTTAAAAATTTGTTGAGGGTAGATATCATGTTAAATGTTCTTGCCATATTTTTTAAAAAGCCATATAGAATGTTATAGTATAGAAGCTTCATTTCATACCTTGTTATAGTTGCTATTATGATAATCAATAATAATTTAAGCACTTGCATCTAGATAGCAAAGAAGAGGGGTCAAGGGAAGAAAAAAGAGCCAACATTTACTGTGCTAATTTCAGATATTTACACACATTACACTTAAACATTATACCTGTGAGGCAAGTAGTTATTATTAATATATCCATTTTGCAGATGAAAAAGCTGAGTTCCAGAAAAATGAAATATAAAAACTTGTCTGAGGTCACAAAGCTAGCAGGGGTACAGTTATTAATCAGTTATCTAACTTCACAAAACAGCTTTGGCTTTTAGCGAGTACTCCAGCACTGACTGGCTGAATTATGCTTGGATAAAGGCCAATATGGCTGTTCTACTTAGAAATTCACTTCAGTTTGGTAGTAATTTAGGAAAACCTGCAGATGTGGAAATATGTGATATGTAAACAAATAATTTTTATAAATAAAAAGGAACTAGGAGAAAGAATGGGATAATATATTATGAAAGAACTTTACATTTTTAAAAGTGTTCAAATATATGATTTACCATATCGACAAATGAACTTTAACATTAATTAAATTAAAATAAAATTTAAAATGAACACTGATTAGCTGCAATAGAAAATTATCTGAGCTTTTCTCAGGAGTACTTGGTTATTCTTCCTTAGCCAGTTATGGATCCTCTTCCCCCTCACCCCCTGCATGTATTTGCCATCCCCATCTAAACAGATGGTATAAATCTGAGACTCTCAGGCTTAAAACCAGTGACACTCTTGGATACATGTATGTAATATACAATGACTCTATCCTTACGTATGTGGCCAGTAGCATACTGTATGGTCTTTACATAAAGGCTCTTGTATTATTGTTCAAGAGAAAGGAAAAGGCATAATTTAAAATCTAGAAGACATATTATGTATTTTTAAAATCTACAGTATATCTTTGAGGTCTTTAGAAGAGTTAGATGTACCTTTTAAAGGCACCTCTGTCCAACCAAACACACCATAAGGAAATAGGAATTCTTAAGATAGTAATTTTTATACTTCTTAATTTTTTACATATTTTTGATAGCTTGTAAATTTGGAGCTCTATATTCAGGGATTATGGTAAAATTATAGGAATTATAACCCCTGACTTCAAGGATTTTACAATTAAAAAAAATCTTATCATAAATATAGCCATGTAACTATAGAACTCAAAATTGCAAACATAATCAAATACTTCAATAAAATCCAAAATATATGTACATCTTTTAGCATTTACTTTCATAGCATTTTTATGGAAAAACTCATGCATTCAGTTAATTAACATTTACTAAGCACCTTGGATATGCTCAGGACCATGCTAAGCACTGGGGATTAGAGGTGAATAAAGCAGTCCCCACTCAAAAGGAAATCACTGTGGGAAAGAGGATCTGTAAATAGGTCAATGATGAGTAATGTTAAATGCCAAAATAAAGGTATGGACGTATCCCCAAACATACAAAACTAATATACTCCCTACAGGCTAAACACTTTGAGAAAATAAATTAACTCAGAACAGTAAAATTCAAGGCAGTCAGTATTTATTTATTTATTATTTTTAATTTTTTTTTTTTTTTTTAGAGACAGGGTCTCACTATGTTGCCCAGACTGGTCTCAAACTCCTAGGCTCAAATAATCCTCCCACCTCAGCCTCCCGAGTAGCTGGGACTATAGGCAAGCAACCATGCCTGGCTCTCAAGGCAGTTAATATTTATGTTGCTATTGCCATTCCCATTTTGTCTTTAAGGGTTGACCATCGACTTTCCTGTATAGGTCTTTATGTATGAAAGTCTGTGATATTTTATTTTGAATATTAATTCTATCATTGGTTTTACTGTCTCTATTTAGCTTTACTTAATTCCATTTCATAAAATGTAATTGTTAATAATCTAATACTGTTATATGCCGTTGTTACAACTTAGTTATTAGTTTCAAAGCAGAATGCTTTTTAATTCTTTGTATGCTACAGGTAACTTTGAAACAATGCATCACATAGTTCCTGTTTATTACCCACACATGGGTAAGCCAAAATTAGTCTTTTTCTCTGAAATACAGAGATATCCTGTAAATGGAAATGCATCTCCAGAAAGCTCCCACGAAGATAACACTAAAATTATTGAAGAGATGGGGTAGGTTCTTTCAAATATTTGTGTGATTTATTTTCTTTGGTCGGGGGACGAGACACCCTCACTGTCAACAACACAGAGGAAGAGAAGCCCTCCATGTGCCTCCTAGATCTCTGTTCTCAATCCTTCTTGGCCAAACACGGAAAGAAAAAGAGTTCATTGTTGGTCTGCCCAAATAGTCATAAAGTTGCAGCGGGAAAGGTTGGTTCCAGAGGAGTTTGGGAGTTACATACTGTATATACCCACCGAGGTAGTGCAGGTGACTCAGGACAGTCCCAGAAGCAGTAGGTAAAGATGCCTGAGGCCCAGCTGATGATGGGTCCACCAGTGGGTGGGCGACTGCAGTAAAAGGAGAAATCCAGAGGACTACAAAGGTAGGCTATTTTTATCACTTCTCCAAACTAAAGGTTCTTAACCTCTTGTCTTTGAAGGAGACATTAGAAGTTTCATTAGATTCTCAAAGGGGTTTATGATCCAAAAAATAGTTTAAGAATCACTATTCTAAACCTTGAGCATATATATAATTTAGCTCCATATGAATCAGCTCTAAATCTCTTGATGAGGAGAAAACTGCTTTTTGGTTTAAAAAAAATGACATCACTTTAATGTAAAAATAAACCCATACCAGAAAATAACTTCATTTATTCATAAAACATTAGACGTATGCCATATGTTGGGCAACACTGAATATAAAAACTCAAATGAGATAATCCTGATCTCAAATACTTTTCAACAAGCTAGTTGAGGAGTGAAATGTGATACAGTTACCCTACAGTATGATAAGTGTTATGGACATTATAAACCAGATCATAATAAATTCTATAAATTTTTCATTCAACTTATTTTTTCATTTATAATGAATATAATGATTGCTCTATTGATCTTTATAATAATATACTAGTCATCACAATATAATAAATAACAATAGCATATTTCATTGAGAAAAGTAATTAGAGCCAGTAGACATACCTTGGAATAGTTTTCCTTTTTCCAGACTGCCTGCCCCGAAGGTCAAGTGGGTTTGTCATGAGACCCCCTTTGCAAGGTCCAATCAAGGGATCATGATTTAGCATTCCCTAGTAGAGCCCACCTGAAGAAGCCCCATGAACAACACTGCTGCACTGTCCTACCTATACTGAGTGGCTCAGGCTTGCCAGGATGCAGGCTTAGGGGAGAGGTCTGTGAGTCTGGAACATACTTTATTTGGAGAGAGGCAAAAGGATAAGCAGGGAGTCCTCGTTTTGGTCTTGCCTCTATTCACAATAAAACCAGTGCTGTGTGACAATTTGTAGCTTATGTCCATTCTCATTACCATAAAAACCATAGCTTGTCCACAGCACCCCAATAGTTTCTTAAAGATGTATACAACTGTTATCAATTCCACAACAGTGTTCTTGAGTTTTGTTTCTTTGCCAAGCATTTTGAAAAGTCTTACTAGTATATCATCAATGTGGAGAATAAAACAAAAATGTACATAGCCTCGGAAAACAACGCTGGTGAATTCTATACATTGACACATACACTAGTTAGATCAGTAGTGAGCTGTGGCACATACCACACATTTTGTAGCCCTGAGCAAAGCTCAAATCACTAGGAGTGCACTGATAGAATAGCAAATAAATCACTCTACCCTCATTTTCCTAACTAGGAATACTAAATACATAGCTAAATGCAGTTCTAAAATATAAACTACTATGTACTACAAAGATAGGCTATCCTAAATGAAACTAGCAGAATGGAGGTATTCCTGGTGAAAAGAACACAACGAATGTCCTGCCTCTGCCACCATCTGTGAAGTCAAATATGTTCAATCCTGAGTCTTCAGTTTTATCTTGTGAAAAAACAGTACATAAATATTTTCTTTTTTTTTTTTTTTTTTTTGAGACGGAGTCTCACTCTCTTGCCCGGGCTAGAGTGCCGTGGCGTCAGCCTAGCTCACAGCAACCTCAAACTCCTGGGCTCGAGCAATCCTACTGTCTCAGCCTCCCGAGTAGCTGGGACTACAGGCATGTGCCACCATGCCCGGCTAATTTTTTCTATATATATTTTTAGCTGTCCAA